>VMDR010005885.1:0-48614 GCA_007922815.1 Macrotus californicus | reverse complement strand
GTACTCAGAAGTGGGATTGCTGGATTACATGGTAGTTCTATTTTTAATTTTATCTATCTATCTATCTATCTATCTATCTATCTATCTATCTATCTACCTATCTATTTTATCCTCACCCAAGGACATTTCTTCATTGCTTTTAGAGAGAAGAGAAGGGGGATGGAGGAGAGAGAGAGACACTGATGTGAGAGAGAAACATCGGTCTGTTGCCTCCCATACACACCCTAAATGGGGATTGAACCTGCATCCTTGGTATGTGCTCTGACTGGGAATCAAATAGCAAATTTTTGGTATATGGGGTGATGCTTCAGCCAATTGAGCCATACTGGCCAGGGCCTATTTTTAATTTTTTGAGAAATCTTCATACTATCTCCCATAGAAGATGCACCAGTTTACATTCTCACCGACAATGCACAAGGATTTTCTTTTCTCTACATTCTCACCAACACTTACTATTTTTAAGTGATATTATTTTTACTTTGGTTTAATTTAAAATTTATTTTTAATTGTGGTTTATGTTCAATATTATTTGCAAGTGATGTTATTTTTAAATTTTTATTTTCTAATTGTTGTTATATAGAAATAACTGATTTTCAAAAATTTATATTTTAAAGATTCTATGTATTCATTTTTAGAGAGAGGGGAAGGGAGGGAGAAAGAGAGAGAGAGAGAAACATCAGTTGGTGGCCTCTCACACACTCCCAGCTGGACACCTGGCCCACAACCCAGGCATGTGCCCTGACTGGGAATTGAACCAGTGACTTTTTGGTTCTCAAGCCAGAGCTATACTCACTGAACCACAGCAGCCAGGGCAACACAGATTTTTTTTTTTTATGTTGACCTTGTGCCCAGTGACCTTGCTACATTTACTGCAGATTCTTTTATATAGTCTGCATATACAATCATGTCATCAGTGAATAGTGACAGTTATTTTATTTCTTCCTGGACATTTTTATAACTTTTTTTCTTGCCTTGTTGCATTGGCTAAGAACTATCGTTCAATGGTAATAAATATAATGATAATGAGCATCCATGTCTCATTCTTGATTTCAGGAAGGAAAGCTTTTCAATATTTCACCATTAAGTATGATATTTGTTGCATGTTTTTAATTAATTCTTTTTTAGTCAAATTAAGAACATACCCTTCTGTTTCTAGTTTGCTAAGCTTTTTCATCATGAATGTATATAGAAGGAAAATTTCCATCTCTTCCCTTCTTAGCCTAGAATACACCCAAACTACTCTGCAGTTGAAATGACATTATTAAGACAAAAAAAATTAACTGCTTATACTTTAACAATATATTCTCATGGGAGATCTGGTATATTCTATTGTCTCCATTCAGTTTCCTGCAAAATGGGGGTGATGATAATAGTATCTGCCACAGGTTGAAATAGGTTATATAAACTGTTTTAACAGTGCTTGATGGAAGTAAGCATTTATAAATGTTAGCTATTCTTACTTTTTTTGCAGGTGAAAACAACAAAGCAGGGAAAGAGTGACTGCTAGTGATGAACTTGATACTGGAAATCAGATCTCTTGACTCTCACCTCCTGGCTCTTTCCCTTACATCATTTTGCCTCAAGAGAGAACTCAGTCAGTTTTCAGTAGTTCTACCTCAGCAAGTCTCTTCATCATACTAAAGGTTTTCAAAAGAAAACATTGTAAAATAATGTTCACAAAGTATACTAACTGGAAAGGCTCTTCTATACATAATTCTAAGATAATTCTAAGTAGTCAATGTATTTTTTAAATTGATTTTAGAGAGAGAGAGGAAGGCACAGAGAGAGAAGGAGAGAGAGAGGAACATCAATTTGTCGTTCTACTTATTTATGCATTTATTGGTTGATTCTTGTATGAGCCCTGACCAGGGATTGAACCCTCAACCTTGGCATATTGGGACACTACTCTAACCAGCGAGGGCAGTAGTCAGTGTATTTAGTGTGCATGCTGTGCTGCCTTAAGTATGTCTCAGAAAAACAGAATTATTTGAGAAGGATTTTTTTTTTGGTCAAGATTTTCTTAGATAGACCCTTCTTACAAGTTAAGGCGATCACTTCACTCATGACTGTCATGCAAAGAATCTTGTCTTCAATCAGTTCATTAAGGTAACTTTGTAAAGACAGTGTTTTTATAAAAGGCACTTTGCCAGCTCCCTCAAACATAACTTTGCAAATGGAGAGCAAGAAAAACATGGCAAATCACTTCCATATGGCTCAAGGCAATGAGAAATTATTTTGATTAACAACACATTCAGTACAATAAAATAACTTCCAAATCTGCTAGAGAGATACTAACTTAACTGCTACATCTATTTTCTGTTTGATTTTTTATTGTTTTGACTCTCCAAAAATCCTGCTAAACTCCCAATTGGTTCATTTTTAAACAACGGCCTCTTCCAAGACAATCACCTGTTCGTATTTGTCAGTCCCATCAAGCAAACAGCAGCCCTTAAACTTATTTTGGAACCAGCTGCTTTAAACATGTGCTTCCAAATTTCAAGGGATAGTTTTTACTGACTCATCAGTTGATAAAATCATTAACATTTCATCTGCATATGCAAGTACTAGTTTAGACATCTAAACGATTCTATTTCCTTCCACACCTGTCTAGAGAGTAAACTAAGCAAGTTAGTTCACATCATAAATTCTCATCAAAGGGCTTGTAATGAATACATAAAAGACAAAACGGGCACCGTGGCCTTAATGTTTTCATTATCTGGGCCCTTCCCTCCTCCCAGACAGAAATTAATCCCATCGTTTCGCACTCTTCACAAATTGAAAGGCACGACATAAGCTCAGACAACTTTAAGGAACGTGTCCTCCCGCATCAAGAGCTATTTTTTCTTTTTCAAATAAAAATCCAACTGTCTTTTACTCTGTGTGTTTTACAGTTTCTGTTGGTATAACTAAACCATCTGCCACCTCTGTCCCCCAACGCCTGGAATGAATCAAATCATCTTCCTTGCACACATTGTTAATCTCACAGTAATCCCTGCTAATCACTTTGTAATCAGCACTCAAAGGGGCTAAAGCTCCTTGATTCTTAATCATGATATTTTAATCATCATTCTTATGAGATGGCAGTTAGTAAACCCTGAATCTTGGCTTATTTCTTATCAACTTCCTAATTTTTCCCTAGGACAAAGAACAGAAGCTCTCTAAATATAAGAAGCTAGATCTCTCTGGCTAGAACTGGTTGGGGGAACAGGACAGTGCTCGAAGAGTGTTTCTGATGACTGACCATTATTTTCAATTTGGGATCCTGAAGACAGCTCCTTGTTATTGTTTTACTTCCTTATTTGCCTTTGTTTTCTTTTACTCTTATTTTTTTTCCTAATCTTTTTTGTTTTCTGCCTTTCTACCTCGGCAAATTTTTGCATGAGTAATAACTTATATTTTTCTCTCTGTATCCTTAAAAAGCTCTGGTTTCTGGTTTGTATAACTTTTTTTTAAATTCCTTCACAGTTGAGGAAATTCAACTGTATTCATAGTTTGCTGAGGGCTTATCTCATGCATGGTATTGAATTTGGTCTGATGACTTTTCTGCATCTATCAATATGATCATATGATTTTTCTTCTTTGGAGTGTTGATGTGATCAGCTACATTAATTAATTTTTGTCTTTTTTGCATTCTAAAAGTGCAATATTCTTATAACTTTACAACTATTTCTTTGTTTTCTAATTTTTTTCCCTGAAAGAGATGGAAGGAACTCATGACACATTTCAGAGGCTTGCTGTCTTTTTAAAAAACTGAATATCCCTTTCTCTTCATTCCTTTTTTAAAAAAATCCTCACTCAACTAAGGGGGAGGGTGGGAGCAGGGGAAGGGGTAGGATTGGCTGGGGGTGGAGAGGTGGGGGGAAAATGCAGACAACTGTAAATGAACAACAATAAAGTAATTTTAAAAAATCCTCACTCAAGGTATGTTTATTGATTTTAAAGGGAAGAAAAGAGAGAGAGAGAAACATTGATTTGAGAGAGAAACATTGTCATGAGAAAGAAACATCGATCAGTCGTCTCCCTATGCACCTTGACCATGGATGGCACCTGCAGCCCAGGCATGTGCCCTGACTGGGAAATGAACCGGTGACCTTTTGGTTCTCAGGCCAGCACTCAAGCCACCAAGACACACAAGCCAGTGCTATAAAATCTATCTTTATTCTTAAAATTCACTCGCTTAATTTTTAAAAATATTGTTGAGTACTACTGTGTGCTAGACACGGAACAGAAACTCATTTACAATTTAGCCTGGAGCTGTACATCAGCTAAATATCTCCTGCTCAGAATCAAAGTTTAAATTTTTGACCTTTAAGTAAACAATTAAGAAATGGGCATTTTCCCTTGGTTACTTAAATAATAAAAAACAATCACTAGAGGGTTGGGAGCTTCTTTTATCATTTATTCGCAAGTCCCACCCTGTTGCATATTTATCAATTTATCAAGTATAGACTTGATAACTAAGTGTGTTCCAATTATATCTGATGGGAATAGGAATGGGCATGGGCACAGGAGTGGAAAAGCTTTAAGGATGGGATGTCTTCTAAGAGTCTAGAGTGTAAGAGTAGTAACCTCCACTTGGTCTCTGTGCTTTCTGTTTCTCTCTATTCCCATTAATCTTCCTCAAAGATATATTTTTAAAAACTCAATAGTTTTTAGTATGTCCACATTGTTGTACAATCATCATCACAGTCAATTTTAGAACATTTTTCTATCCCCCTCCCGAAACGTACCCCTTAAATATCACCTTCCAATCCTCCCATCTCTCCATCCAGCATTAAGCAGCCACCAATCTCCTTTCCGTTTCTGTGAATCTGCATATGCTGGACATTTCATAAAAAGAGAATCATATACTATTTAATCTTTTGCGATGGGTCTCTTTCCCTTAGCATAGAGTTCTCCACGGTCCTTCCTGTTGGAGCACACAGATGCACTATACTCCGTTTATCCACTCTTCAGTTCATGGACATTTGGATCATTTCCACCTCATGACTATTATGAATATTTCTGTATGCACCTTCATTTAAAGGTTTTTGTGTGGACATAGATTTTCATTTCTCTCAGGTGTGGACTTAGGGGTAGAATTTCTGGGTCACATGGTAATTCTATGTTTAACTTTTTGAGGAATTGCCACATTCTTCTTCAAAATAGCTACCCCATTCCCATTTGCAGCCTGTGGAGTAGCCAATTTCGGCAGATTCTCACCAACACTTGTTATTCACTGTTTTTTTTTTCTACTATAGCCAAACTAATGGGTGTAACGAGGTATCCCTAGTGGTTTTGATTTGTATTTTCCTTATGACTATGCTGAGCATCTTTTCATGTGCTTATTGGCCATCTGTATGTCTTCTTTAGATATCTGTCTATTCAGATCCTTTGCTTATTTTTAAATTTGAGTTTTTAAGTTGTAAAGATTATATATATACACACACACACACACACACACATATATATATATATATATTTCTTTTTTTAGAGAGAGGAGAAGGGAGGAAGAGAGGGAGAGAAACATCAATGTGTGAGAGAAATATCAATTGGTTGCCTCTCACACACCCTCAACTGGGGACCTAGATGCAGCCAAGGCCTGTGCCCTCACCAGGAATTGAACCAGTGGCCTATCAGTTTGCAGGCCAGTGCTCAATCCAGCACTCAAGCCACACCAGCCAGGGCTAAATTGGATTTTTAAAATATTGTCTAGATACAAGTCCCTTATCACATATATGATCTACAAATATTTTCTTCCATTCTGTGGTCTGTCTACTCACTTATTTTATGCTGTCCTTTAAAAAAGAAGTTTTTAATTATGAGGAAGTTTAACTTACCAGTTTTGTCTTTGGTTAATGTGCTTTTTGTGTCATATCTAAGAAACCATTGCCAAATCCAAAATAAGATTTACCACTATATACTCCTCTAAGAGTTGATAGTTTTTCTTCTTATCTTTAAGTCTTTGATCCATTTTGAGTTAACTTTTGAACATGGTGTAAGGTAGAAGTCCAACTTCATTCTTTTGCATGTAGATACTATTTGTCCCAGTACCGTTTATTGAAAAAATTATTCTATTGAATTGTTTTGACAACCTTGTGAAAAGCAATTGACTGCAAATGTGAGAGTTTATGTTAAATTCTCCATCCTAGTTTTTTTTTTAAAGATTTCATTTATTTGTATTTCCCAGAGGGGAAGGGAAAGAGAGAAACATCAATGTGTGATTACTTTTCTCGCGCCCCCCTACTGGGGACCTGACCCACAACCCAGGCATGTGCCCTGACTGGGAATCAAACTGGCAACCCTTTGGTTCACAGGCCTGTGCTCAATCCACTGAGCTACACCATCCGGGGCCATTCTAGTTTTTTATTCTATTGATATGGTGACATTACTTGATTTTGTAATGTTCAACCAACCTTGCATTCCTGGCATAAATCCCACCTGGTCATGGAGGATAATACTTTTATATAATACTGAATGTTGTTTCCTGATTCTCTGCTGGAGATTTTTGTACCTATAATGATAAGGGGTATTGGTCTATAATTTTTTCATTTTTTATTGATTTGAGAGAGAGAAATACTGATTTGTTGTTTCACATATTTAGGCATTCATTGGTTGATTCATGTATATGCTCTGAACAGAGATCAGACCCACAACCTTGGCGTATTGGAACAATGCTCTAACCAACTGAGCTACCTGGCCAGGGTGGTCTATAATTTTCTTGTGATGTCTTTGCCAGGTTTTGGTATCAGGGTAATACTGGCCTCATAGAATGAGGTGGGAAGTTGGGAATTTTTGGAAGAATTCGTGAATAATTGGTATTAACTCTCCTGTAACTATTTGGTAGAATTCACACAGTAAAGTTAGTGGGCATTTTAAAAAAATCTTTCTATTAAAAACCCTTTAATGATTACTAATTACTAATGACTTCGATACAACATCCCATACTGTGCCCTCCACAATGTCACAGTCAGTGTTCCCAGTCTTTTGTTCTACTGTTCCCAGGTGGTATCCCACTGGCCCCTACTAATCGGCAACTTGTCCACAGGTTATCCCACTTCTTGCCTTGACTGATGCTTCTCACATACTTGTGTATCTCATCAGTCAGACTGCCACCCTCCCTAAGACATCTCAAGTCTACCTATACCTGGAAAACTTTTCTTGATTCTCCTGTTCAATTAGTTTAGGTTCTCTTGCAATTTTCCAACCAACTTCCCCTAATAGCCATTTATTTTATTTCTATTGATCTCCACAGTAGAGGACTTATTAAAAAGTCTTCATAATAGGCTTCTGTAATTAATTAATTTTAAAAGACACCTTAATGGGAAAACCCTCATTCCACTTAAATTGGGACCTGTTAGTTACTTTGGTAATGACACATAACTATCAAATGCCATATGGAATCCACTGTGCACAGTATTTCTCTGCGAGTTTCTTTCTTTAATGTCACAATCATTTAAAAGAATTTTTGCTTGAGGAACACATTATGAATGAGTTCTCTGTGTTTCACCATATTTCTGAGAAAAATTTGTCTTAAAAAATTGATTCAGTACTGGGGGAGGTTCTGCATGCCTTTTTGCTGACTTTCCACATCTCAAAATAATGATCTTCACAGTAGGGAATAGCAAAGAATCTCATGGCAGAGTTATAATGGTAATAGTTCTCTAAAAAGCGTTTCTCCTTCTAATATCTAAAATGAAGCCTTTCAATATTGTCAAGCTGAGGTATAATTTTTTAAGACACTGTATTGCTTAGTAAATATAATATTTTATATGTAATATTGCTTTTCAAGTACCTACAAAAACCGCATTTTCTTAATATAGCTTTGAAATGTTTACCAGGGAAAAGGAATTCAATAGAACATGCTCACAGCCCTCTCTGGTATGCTGTGTGTCAATAGCACTGCACGAGCGAGTCCCGATTTGTGACAATGCGAGTGCTGGGCTGCCCCTGCTAATGTACATCTGTTTCCTAAACTCCGTTGAGACAAAACTTCTGATTTAGTGAGTGATGAGTTAAGAAGAAAACTCTTTAGAATGCAATGATCAACAAACACATAGATATCTGTATTATGCAAATGTAAGTTTTGTGACTACGGCCCTAATGTTAGCTGACTTCAACAAAATTGGCAATATGGGCAATTTTATCCCAAGATTAGCCAGGGAGGTATGTTGGTCTTGCCTGTGTTATTGTTCTCAATAAAAATTAAGATGAGCTACGTTCATTTTTTGGTCCCTGGCTGTGTCCTAGGCTTGACTCCAGGCACTTGTGTTATCACTGACGTGCAGCAAACCAGCAAGGAAGCTATTTATACCGGGATTAGTTTCAACTGCGAGTAACAGAAACCTAAGATGACAATGGTTTAAACAAGAGAGAATTCTATTTCTCTTGCATGGAAGTCCAGAGGCAGGCAGCCTGGGGTGGGTCTCACAGCTGTGCTCCACAAAGTGCTTAGGGACCTGAGCTCCTTCTGCCTTAGACTTGGCCACTGGCTGCCATGCCAACACAGAGAAAAGGGATGAAGAAAAAGCAGGCAGAGGAAATGTACCAGCTCCCTTAGGGAGATTTCTGCTACATGATATTTGACTTAGAGCTCACGGTCCAGAATTTAGTCACATAATCACACCTGGGCAGATGACCCTGTGCCCAGCTAAAACTCTGGGGTTCTAAAACATGGAGAAAGGAATATAAGATGTTTGGGGATAACTAGATACCTTCTCTGCCACAATATTATTAACTTGATTTTATAGGTGAGGAATATGAGCCCTAGAACTATTAATTAAAGTCATCTGGTTGATGTTTTAGAGAAGATTTAAATCCAGAACTGCCCATCTCAAAGGGCTATGCTTTCGGGGGCAAGAGCAGATAGGGTGGGGGGGGCAGTATTATTTTAGAAACCTACTAACATTACCTTGAACATTGACTCAGTTAGTTCTTGCCATGTAGCAACAAGTTGAATTTAAACAATAAGCATTTATTGTATATTCAGCTCAGGAATCTTTCATTTGAGCAGTTCTGCTGATCTGAGGCAGTCTTGGCTTAGATGTCGGCAGGGGGCTGATCTAGAATGGACTTGACTGTGACAACTTGACATTGCTCCACATAACCTCTCATCCGCCAGGAGGCCAGCCTGGGCTCATTCTTGTGACGTGGCAGAAGTTTAAGAACAGAAACAGGCAAGGCTGTTTGAAGCATAGGTTCAAAACTGGCTCCGTCAGGAGGCTATTGCTGTGTCCTGGTGGAACACAATAGCACAGACTAGGATGATGATAGAGAAGATAAGAAGTAGGCATATTCAGGGGACTGGGGTGATAACATCACTCAGCCAGTGTCACGTGTCAGCTATGGGAAGTAAAGCAGAGGAAGATGTGGTGTGGTGAATATTTCACCCCTTCCTACACCCAGGCTGCTGCCAGGGCCTCACTGTGGGTAGACTTTGGACTTGACTATGTGGCTTGCTTCAGCCAATGACACAAACAGAAACATCGAGGTACCATGCCAAGTCTAGAATTTAAAACGCCTGGTGTGCTTCTGCTTTGCTTCTGAACCTCAGCCACCATTGTGAAAGGGACATGCCTGGAGTGGCCTACTCGGTGAGAGACATCTGGAGTAGAGACAGTCCACAAGCCTCTAGCAAGAAGCAGAGCACCTGCTGCTGCTCCAGTGTAAAACTGAGCCCTGTCTGGAGCAGCCAAAATCCAGCTGACTTCCAGATACGTAAGTGATAGTGAATTAATATTGTTTTAAATATGAAAATTTGGTGTTATTTGTTACTTAGCAATAGTTAACTAATACCAGAAGGCTCAAAAATTACTCTTGGGCTTTAAGCTCACAAAACTAAATAAAGGGTGGTATTATTTCCCTCAGTTAACCCATTTCTTATCTCTAAATGCGTTTTTTTTGTTGGGCCCAATTTTCCCAGTTCCTTTTCTGACATACCTATTTCTGTTACGGCCACTTAGTCCCTAGACACAAAGTTAAGCAGGGAGCTAGCTGGGAGGAGGAAGCAAGGGGGCTGTGGGCTGAACTATGTCCTGTCCAAATTCGTATGTTCAAACCTCAAGCCCCAATGTGATTGTATTTGGAGATAAGGCCTATGAGAAGGTAATAAAGGTTAAATGAAGTTATAAGAGTGGGATTCTGATTCAACAGGATTAGTGTTCTTACAAAAGGAGGAGGAGAGGCCAGAGCACTCTCTGTCTCTCTCTTCCTCCTCTCTCTCTCTCTCTCTCTCTCTCTCTCTCTCTCTCCCCCCCCCTCCCTCTCCCCTTCATCCCACCCACACACCCAATGCACATACAAAGAAGAGGTTGTGTGAGTACACAGGGAGAAGGTGACCAACAAGAAACCAAAAGGAGAGGCTTCAGAATAAAACCTACTTTATGGCACTTTGATTTAAGACTCCACAGCCTCCAGAACTGTGGGAAATACATTTCTGTTGTTTATCAGCCGTTCACTCTGTGGTATTTTGTTATGGTAGCCTGCGCAGACTAATATGGTGGGTGTGTGGCTGTGAGAGAGGAGAAGGTGGGAGTGAGAGTGGACCGGAGGTGACCACGGGTGGCTCTGTGAGGAAGAAGACACAGGCTGGGAGCACGTGGGCATCTTCTCGGCAAGACATTCTTAAGACAGCTCAGGGGCTGCTCTGCTGTGGGCTTAGTTGAAGCTCACTGAGTGACCCTTTTCCAAAGAGCCTATATTTTAGCATAATAAGCAATCTTGAAAAAAAATTACCAGTTCATAGTAAAGTAAGGAAATATTAGCAAGAACATCAACTGCTGTTGAAGCCACATATTCTGCTCTTCCTCTTACGGGACGGAGCTGTGGCTAGCGCCACCCCTAGGAGAGGCTCCCACACCCAGTCAAAGTCCTGCTTGTCTCTGAGGAAGGAGAATGAAACAGGATGTGATCAAAGGAGATTTTTCCTCCTGTTGACCCCATCCAGGCCATTTCTCTTCCCCTAACAGAGGCTGCAGGCTGAAGCTGATTTGCAAAAGAATTTCCACAATGTTGTTATTTGGACTTTGTTTTTGATAATTGCTGTGAATATAGACCATGGTGGGTATAGAGCAAAGGATGGAGGTGGGGTTTACCTATTAGTGCCTTTCTATATCCAAAAGGAGAGATTGCCTAAAACAATCACATGATACACGTTAAAACCTTACCTGCTGCCTTTTAAAGTGAGGTGTATATCTATTACTTGACAGAGGATATTCTTAACACTGCTTGTTGTTCTCCACTGCCTAACACTGTCATACCAGCAACCACTGGAGAGCTTAAGTGTGAAACCAGAAGAGGGTCCTTGCCCTAACACAGTTCTAATGGAAGGAATTCCATTTGTGGAGGCATGGAGGGAGGGAGAGAGGGGGAGAGAGAAAGAGAGAGAGAGGGAGAGGGAGAGGAGCTGGCTCTGGAGGCTCATTCCTACAGCCAAGCTGATGGTTGGGCTGGTTTTCATTAAACTTTGACATTTGACTCTGTTGCCTCTTCAGAATAAGGTCTTTTATAATTTCCCCCCTTTTCCCCGCATGGTTTCTGACCGTCATCGGGTAAAGCAGAATTATTCCGATGGGTATTTAATTTTTCTTTGGGGCCCTCATTTTAGTAAGTACACAAAAAAACTATTCATCCACATTGCTACCTTGCACTAAATGTTCTTTGTTAAGTTAAATTCTACAGGCTGGGCAGCATAAATATTCAAGAAAAAAAAATTCATTGTACCGCCAGTTCTAAGAATCTGGCACCAAACAGTTCCCTAAGGTTTGTTTAAATAAGAAATGTATTAAAAGAGAGACATTTTTCAAGTGATGACGGCCTTGACCACAGAAGTCGCATAGCTGAGTTCTGGTCATTGTAGGACCATTAAGGAGCCTGTCAGTGAAGCTTTCCTCCAGGGAGCAGTCAATGGGAAGACTTCCTCAGTTCGAAGTTCTGCATCTTTCTGCTTTTCTGTGAATAGCTTCAGCCTTTTCAGGCTCATCCCATGTCACTACTTGAGGAGAGAGTCAATAAAAAAGCACCTGGGAGTGAAAATAATTCACTTTAAGGACTTAAGCAGTTCTGTGACATCATGCTATTCAATGACTTTTAATCAAGTTGATCTTAATTTTCTAGCCACTTGGCTTCTAATGAAATCCCGTAAAAGAACTTCAGCATGAAGGATTGCACTGGGCAGAGTTGGGGTCAGGGTGTTATGTTTCTGCGCTGCACACCTGTGATCTTGTCGGTCTTCCTTTCCCTCATCTTAGCTGCTATCACAAGCAAGGGAGCATCCCTGAAAGGAGCCACTCACACATGTCTGCGTCTTTCCACAGTGCCCTTTTTATTAGGGGAGACCTCCCCAGTAAGCCAATAGAGTCACATACAGGTTACATACAGGTTACACACAGGTTACACATAGAGAGGGGGAGTTTACATGATAGAAACAAACACAGAAAGCATCAGCACGAAGTATGCAGTCACTGGTGGCATCCCCAGATGAAGGGACGGGTGTCTGTATCAAGCCAGGCAGCTGCAGTGGCAGCACGCGTCTAGTGAACTGGAAGTCCAGCAGAACCCGTGGCACAGTCCAGCTCCAGTACTGGGTGGTCGGAACTGTGAGTTCTTACAGCCCACAAAGGTTGGAGGTCCCACTTACATCAGTGTTCAGGTGGAATCATCTGAGTGTCCAGACTTGTGGTTCGGGACATTCCAGGCCCTTCCCAAGGGCACTCCTATTACACCCCAATACCTCAGTCTTGACATAGCACTTGACATGACTGTCATGGCTGACAGCGACTCCATATTGGATGATTAAAAGCATTCAGAAAGCACACTCAACTCTTGCTCTACACAGCTGCCCACTCCGTGCATGCTTCTTCCTCTCCTGCTCAAACCTCTGTTCATCCCTGCCTTTCTGCAAGTCACTGCTCAGGTGTTAATTTAATCACAGAATTTATCATTATACTTCACGTTTTGTTCTGAAGTGTTCATAGATTATAGGATGATTAGCGCTGACAAGGTCATTTGTTCATTCATTCATTCATATATTCTTCACATATTTGTGCTTTGTGTCAGGCATTGCTCCAGGCCCTCAGTACTTTCCATTCAAGTTTTTTAGGGAGATTCATATGCAGAGAAGCCATTATAACCCAGCTGAATTAATTCTATAATGGACATGTTAGCAGAGTACAGTAGAAGTACAGAAGTAGGTTGTCACCCTGCTGGGGAGGAGACTTTGAAGTCTTCCCAAGGCTGGCAGTGGGCAGATCATGATTCAGAAAACAGGTGTAGGAATGATGTTTCCATTGGAGAACAGCAGGTGCAAAGACATAGAGAAGCTGAGGGACCACCAGTAGCTGAGTATCGCTGTAGGGACATTGTGAGCAGGGACACCACTGCCAATGGCTTTGAAATGGTGGGAAAATGTCTCAAAAGACATTGAATTCCTTGCAAGGCAGTTTAGATTTTAAGCTTAGTGGCAACGTAAAACTCATTGAATACTTTTTGGTGAATATATTAAGTTGGAATGATCACTATGGAACTCAGGGGTACGAACGGGACAGGAGAAGGAGTCAGTGAGATTCAAATGGAAGAAATCTAGAAAGAGGCAAATCTGAGAGACAGTGAACTCTGGAGCTGGTGCAGTGACTCTGGGCATAAAGAGGACTGAACTGAAAGGTTGACTGGGTGGGGAGACAGAGAAATCTAAAATAAAATCAGTTTTCTCCTGGCTTTTTTTGATTGGATGGATGGTTGTACCCTTCACAGTAGGAAATCTGCATATATATATATATATATATATATATATATATATATATATATATACACAGAGAGCATTTTGGGGCTGAATGAAATGATAAGCTCAGTTGTGTTTAGGCTTGAAATGGAGATAGGGATGGCAACTGAAGTGGAAGAAGTCTGAGAAGTGAAGGTCAAGGACAGAGTTGTGGGGTTGGTCCACACATTTAAGAAAATCATTAGAGCCCTGGCTGGTGTACTTCAGTGGACTGAGCACCAACCTGCAAACTGAAAGGTCACTGGTTCTACTTCCTGTCAGGGCAAGTGCCTGGGTTGCATACCCCCAACCGATGATTGATGTTTCTCTCACACATGGATGTTTCCCTCCCTCCTTTCCCCTCTCTCTGAGAATAAATTTAAAAAAATATTTATAAATATAAATATATAAAAAATATATATAACATAATATATATATATATATATATATATATATATATATATATATATATATATATATATATATCATTAGAGATTATCTCCTCAACTACAAATAGATTTTTAGGTCCCACCCTAGCTTGTTTAGAAAGCTTGTTTTTAAAAACCTCCTTAGGGGATACAGATAAGCCACTAGAGCTGAGAATCACACATTAAGACCCTCCCTATCCCAAGGCATTACTGGAGCCTAAGGTCCCAGGTGAGGCCAGGGTGGGATAGAATGACTTTCCCAAGGTCATAGAGCTCCCTGGAAGCTGAGTGAGGCTCAGATTCCAGATCCACTGTCCTTTTCCCTCTGCTGCGCTCAACTTCACCAGATTCCTTTGTCTTATTGAGATTTTAAAACCACTGGTGATGGTCTGCACTTCTTTCCTCTGTTTATAACATGCAATCACTTATAATAGTGTAGCTGGCCTGCCTGCTCTCTGAGTCTGGCTCTATTTTGCTTGTTAGTTCAGTTTGTTAATTTGGTGGGCGAGGGGGTTGGGAGGTGGAAGGATTGAGAGGAAAAAAGAACTCTTGGACATAGACAGCAGTGTGGCGATTGCCGGGGGTGGGAGGTGGAAGTATAAGAGGGTATAAGGGGAATAAATGTGATGGAAACAAATACCGTAAAAAATAAGTTATTTTTGCGCTCTGGCTGGTGTGGCTCAGAGGATTGAGTGCTGGCCTGCGAACCAAAGGATCGCTTGTTCGATTCTCAGTCAGGGCACATGCCTGTGTTGCTGGCCATGTCCCCAGTAGGGGGCGCTCCAGAGGCAACCACACATTGATGTTTCTCTCCCCCTCTCTCTCTCCCTTCCCCTCTCTAAATATAAATAAATAAAATCTTTTTAAAAAACTATTTTTAAAGAAAGAAAATAATAATAGCATTGGTTCTGACAGATTGAGGGAGTGATGTCTTGCACAAGTTCATGCCACTTGTTTTCTAACAATTCTTTCTCGTATAGCACCCTCATCAGTAGAGAGAAAACATATTACTGGTAGATCAGTCTTATTATTCCACTAGCAGCTTTTTTGTAGAACCTGGTCTTCGACCTAATATTTTTTTACATGGACCATAGAATAAAAAACTTCCTCTAGTGCTTGCTTTGGTAGCATATAGACTAAAATTAAAATGATACAGAGAAGATTAGCATGACCCCATGCAAAGATGACATGCAAATTTGTGAAGCAATTTCATAATTTTTTTATGTTTTATTTTTTTAAATATTGTATTTATTTTTAGAGAGAAGGGAAGGGAGGGAGAAAGAGAGGGAGAGAAACATCAGTTTGTGGTTGCCTCTCATGAGTCCCCTACTGGGGACCTGGCCCACAACCCAGGTATGTGCCCTGACTGGGAATCAAACTGGTGACCCTTTGGTTTGCAGGCCTGCGCTCAATCCACTGAGCTATACCAGCCAGGGCACAATTTCATATGTTTAATGAAAAGGGAACTGACCATATGGGAAAATGTATTTGCCAATGATACCTTCCATGAGGGTTTGATCTCTAAAATATGTAAAGAACTCATGCAACTCAACATCAGGAAGACAAATAATCCAATTAAAAATGGGCAAGGGACCTGAACAGACACTTCTCCAAGGAGGATATACAGAGGGCCTATGACACAGGAAAGGATGCTCAACATCACTAGCCATCAGAGAGATGCAAATTAAAACCACACTGAGATATCATCTCACACCTACCAGATGGCTACCATCAATAAATCAACAAACAACAAGTGCTGACAAAGATGTGGAGAAAAGGGAACCCTAGTGCACTGTTGGTGGGAATGCAGACTGGTGCAGACACTGTGGAAAACAGTATGGAGTTACCTCAAAAAACTAAAAATGGAACTGCCTTTTGACCCAATGATTCAACTACTTGGACTATACCCTAAGAATCCTGAAACACCAATTCAAAAGAACCTATGCACCCCAATGTTCATAGCAGCGCTATTTACAATAGCCAAATGCTGGAAACATCAGTCAATGAGTGGATCAAAAAACTGTGGTACATTTACACAATGGAATACTATGCAGCAGAAAGAAAGAAGGAACTCCTACCTTTTGTGACAGCGTGGATGGAATTGGAGAGTATTGTGCTAAGTGAAATAAGCCAGGCAGTGAAAGATAAATACCATATGATCTCACCTATAAGAGGAACCTAATCAACAAAACAAACAAGTGGGCAAAATAGAATCAAAAGCATGGAAAACAAGGAACAGACTGACAGTGAGCAGAGGGGAGAGACGAGGGAGAAGAGCGTGGAAAGAAGGGGAACTAGTCAAGGAACATGGAGGAATGACCCATGGACATGGGCACAGCGTGGGGATTGACTGTGGAGAGGGAGCTGGGTGGAGGAGAACAAAAGGGCGGAGTGTGGGGGGGTGCAGAATGGGGACAACTGTAATCGAATAACAATAAAATACTTTTTTAAAAAAGAAAAAAACTTCCCCTCTATTTTTGTGGGAGATGTGGAAGGAAAATAGGCCCAGAATCGATAGGTTTTCTTACAAGAATTTATGGTTGATATAAAATAAAAGATCGCTGTGTTTAAGAAAATTGAGATCTTGGGAAAATTGATTGTGGGAGGCTATACTAATGAATACTTCTCTCCTTGAGAGTACATACCCCCTTGGAATTAGTCACAGTCATGTGATTTGCTTTAACCAAAGAAACATTAGCCTGAGGGATGTGTGTTCCTTCTAGATGGAATTAACATGTGAAACTTCTCCATTGTTCATGTTTTTGCCCCTGACCCCACAAACCCTGAAGTTTTGCGTGGAGATGGTGGTGTCACAAGATGTGACGACTTCTGTCAACCTGGGCGTGGAGTGACTCTTGTGCCCAGAGCCCCTCTGCTGATCAGTGTAGAAAATGTAATGCAAATAAGAAAAGAAAACCCCAACCCATTGTTTCTTTTCCCTCAGAATAATCTGTTTTTAATCCTAATCAGAAGAAACCTTGTTTGTCCATTTTGTAAGGACACTTGAAGTATATTTACTAATAAAGATAACCAACATTCTGCTTTTACTTTTATTAGCATTTATTTTATGCTGAATTGACTCCCAGGTCATAATTTTTGTTTCTTCAGTTTTCTCAGGGATATCTTTTCCTTCTGTGTAACCTCCTCTTCAGGTTTTGGAACAATCTACTCTTTTCTAGTAAGATCATCTCAATGTGGCAGGGACAGCTCATGGAAGAATTAATCTGCTCATCTTGGGGGCTTTGTTCTCCTGGATGTGCTCAATGACCACACCCTTAACTTCAGCATTACGTTCTGCATTTTTCAGCATGTGCAGTAAAAATTCAGCACTCCTTTTGGGCCGCCGACCCTGTGTCCAGCCCCATGTTAGTCTGGGGCACCCTTACGAACTCCACTATCCTAGCGACAGAATGGTACCCATCGCTTCTGTCAAGAGACATCCTTCAGATACTCGGTGGCTTTTTGAATGTGCATACCTTTGATGGCCTGGGCAGTTTCTGTGTTCTCAAAGAGAAATTGAACATTTGAACCTCTTGATTTGCATGAGTTTGTGGGGTTTTCTGGTTCAAATGAACAGCAAACCATTTTCAGAAGTCACCTCAGGCCACTTACAGGAAGAGCAGAAAACTCGAAACTATTGTTTTAAGCCACTCAGATTGGAGGTGATTTATTTACAGCAGCATAATTTAGCTTCATCTGACTAATGGACTGATCACTAGGAAATATGCACAGAAAGCAGGCATCTAATTACACAGACCCCGAGGTGTCACTAAAGGGAAAGACCTCGGCAGGCTAGAGGAGTCATAGAAGGCAATTCTGGTCAACTGGAATAATAGGACATAGACTGGACGGAGTTCAGTGGAGAAAATGTCAGGGTTATGCACTTGGAGTTGAAAAGTGAACATATTCAAAGGCAAGGTGCCAACCACTCAAAGGCAGTTGGCTGGAAAATTGAAAGTAGAGCTTTAGTGGATAGCCAGTTGACCGGGAGGAGTTGCCACAACCCTGCCGTTCTGTTGATTAAAAAAAAGTGCAAGCAGAGAACTGTGGCAAATGAAAAGCATGTCTGTATCATGAGGTCATTGCTACGCCGCGCTGCACTGATCAGAGCTGAAGCACAGAGCTGGGGCCGGCTCTGGTCTCCATAGTTCAATGGGATTGAGAGAATGTGGAGAGTTCAGAGCAAAAGCCGAATAGTCATTTATTGACCAGCCAAGAAGGGCTAAGGAACTTGGGATGATTTACTCAAGAAGAGAAAGGCTTCAGGGTGATTTAAGAAGCATCAGCTTTGGATGTAAACTTCAGAAGAGGCACTTCCTGGAGCATGATGGCTGCTTTTTCTCTGTTGCTAAGAGCACCATAAGAATGGACTTACTAGAGTTAAACAAAAGAAAGAATTTCCCTACCCTGAGGGTTTATGGACACTGGCTAGGGTTGGAGATATCTCTCTGGAGGACTTCACAAAGATCAGTGTTCCTTTAAAAGTAATGGATTCACTGGGTCCTTCCTGAAGCTAAGGAAAGGAAGGCTCTCAGTCTCCTTTCTTCCCTGACCTGGGTGGTGGATGATGTCCACTCTGCGACACACTCCATGCGCATGCTAACATTTTGCACAACTCCCAGCATCCTTCTGGGTAGCTGTATGCCCTTTCTTCCTCTCAAGCAAACATATCAGAAAACAAGGGACCAGCAAAGAAGGGCTAATGTCAAACTGGGATCCCCCAAATCTTCTTTTACAAACCAGGTAAATGTTTTGCAGATGTCAATGTTTTGGCTGTTGTTTGTAAAAATCACTTGTGATATGATCATTCAACTTTTCATTAACATGTAATTGTTGAGTGTGTGTGTGTGTGTGTGTGTGTGTGTGTGTGTGTGTTGGGGAGAGTCAAAAGCTAAATCAGCATGCAGTTTCAAGTCGGTGTGATAAATGCTAGTGTGTGGGCATGTGATAGGCTGTGAGACCAGGGAGAGAGGCATGAGCCCGTACTTGGAGGCTCAGAGAAGGCATGTGCGAGCTCAGACCCACAAGGTGAGTAGAAGGAAGTTGGCCAGAGGAAGAGGAGTGGCTAGACAGCAGGAGGAGCTGCATGTGTGCAGACACAGGGGCTAGAAATGCCTACAGAGAAATAGGGAGACATTTGAATACAGCCCTGGGGCCAGGATGAACAGATGAGGGCAGGAGATGAGGCTGGGATTCAGGGGAAAGGATCCTCGGGTCCTGCAGGCATGTTAAGAAGCTGGAGTTAGATTCTGGGAGCACAGCAGGGCCATGGAACTGCGTTTTGCAGGGATAGGGCATATCAGGTTTATATTTCAGGAAGATCACTCTGCTGCATTGTAGGCAATAAGTTAGAAGGGCTTTGAACTTAACCTGGCCTAGATTTGAATCTATGTCCTGTAGTATTAGCTATAAGATTTTTGACAAATTAGTTTCTCTAAATCTGTTTCTTTATCTGTAAAACAGACATACTGATGTCCATCTGTCAGGGTGGCTCCGAGGACAAATCTAAGTATTGTGTGTAAAAGCCTGCAAAGTGTCTGGTACCCGGACCTGGGGTGCAACGGACCTTGGGTCCCTTCTCCAGGAATTCATAGTCCATTAGCAAGTGATAAATGCACTTGACACAGCACAGAATCAAATCCTTTTTTCATTTGAGAGTAATTATCACATGGGTAGTTTCTATAGGCTCTTAAAACTATAGAAACCAGACTAGATTTTCCTTCTGTCTTTTAATCATCGTTGCGGTTCTTTGTAGAACCCTCTGCAGTTTTTCAGAATTCCTCTTCAATTGTGGAGACCACAGCTAGATTAGTCACTGTAGAGAATTCATTATAATTAGATCAACACTGTGCAGTCATTTGGGCGGCCGGCTGAGCCATGTAAACTCAGTCAGCTGGTCCCCGTCGACAAACGGGTTGTATTCCAGGCGTTCATTATTAAGTTGGTTGTTTGGAACACAGAAAGCCTTTCCCCATAGAAACAGAATTATAGATGGTGGCTTGTTTCCCAGGCCAGTGCACAAAAATCTATTTAATGCACATGCAGCTGAACCAGGGCCTGGCAATAATAGTCCCTCCAGCCCGTGACTTGCCTAAGCCAGTCCCAAGGAGCCCCAAGAACCTCTGAACCCCAGGCATCCACCCTCCACCAGCTGCAGGAAGTGAGAAGTGGGCTGAGCTTTTCGAGTGAGGATTATTTGCAGCCTGACTGTGAAGAACACTTACGTCTTCAAACTAGGTCTTTACCTGTAATTGTGCTTCTTATTACATAAGCCAGTAATCAAAACCTACCTTATGATAAATACACCTACAATACGCTGGTTACTTTATCTAAATCTACCTAAATTATCTTTAATCCTCACAAAAATCCTGTAGGAAAAGTCTTCTCGTTCTTCCTATTTTGCAGGTGTCTGAAGGAGACCGCGTGGCCCGGGGACAGGCAGGTAGAGGCGGTGGCTGAAATGATATGGAAGCCCTGGCTTTCTGTCTCACAAAGCGGAGAGCTTTTCACTGCACAACACTGCCTCCCAGTGGACTGTGCTCAGCACACACCCGGCATCACGAAACCAGCTATGTATAGCGAAGTAACAAGTTCTTCATTCAGATACCCAACAGAGAATCTTTGAGTGCTTCCTATGAGCTAGGCCTTGAGAACGCAAAAATCAAATTAGACTTGATGCTCTCACACAGTATTGGGAAAAGGAACAAGTCAATCAAGGAGACAAGAATATGATCAAAATTTTAAAAAATATTGCACAGATTGCAGGAGAGAGACAGATGAATCAGATTAGGGTAGTTGTGATGATAAACAAAGAAGGCTTCCTGGTGGAGGTGAGATGAGCTGAGTCTTGGAGAACGAATTGGCGTTAGAGGTCAACCTACACAACACAGAGTGAAAGGAAATTCTGTGCAGAAGGAGCAGCATGTTTAAATGCACAGGGAATGAAACACACCCAAAATTTGTGAAGAATTTTTTGATTGACATGCTTTTGTGGTGGGTCAACACCGTGCAAAGAGTAGCTGAGAACCTAGCTTGTGGGGTAGACAACGGAAAGTAGTACTTAGTATAGCTTTAATTTGCCTTTCTTTGATACTGACATTTTAAGATTCCTTATGTATTTAAAATACATGTTTGTAGTTTTTTCTGTGAAGTGTTTATTGTTGATTTTTCTTTTGGGTGTTGGTCATTTAAAAATTAATTTGTAAGGAAATGAAAACTTGAAAATGGATCTGCATCCCCATGCACATTGCAGCATCATCACAATAGCCAGACGTGGAAGCAACATAAGTGCCCTTCGATGGATGGATGGAAAAAGTGTGCGTGTGTGTGCGTGTGTGTGTGTAATGAAATATTATTCAGCCATTAAAAAAAGAAGGAAATCTTGCCATTTGCAGCAACCTGGCATTATTCACAATAGCAGTATACTACATGAATGAAATGTCAGACAGGAAAAGACAAATATAATCTCATTTATATGTGGAATCTTAAACAACAAACAAACAAAGGTCTGGGATACAGAGAATAGAAAGGTGGTTGCCAGGGGTGGGGGTGGGGGTAAGGGGGGGTGAAAGGGGTGAAAGGGGTCCAAAGGTACAAACCTCCAGTTACAAAATTAGTAAGTCCTCGGGATGTGATGTATGGCATGGTGACTATAGTTAAATAATACTATACTATGTATTTGAATGTTGCTAAGAGAGTAATTCTTATAAGTTTTCATCACAAGGAAAATAACCTTATAACTATGTATAGTGATGGACATTAACTGGACTTTTTGTGGTGATTATTTTACAATATATACAATTACCAAATCATGCTATACACCTGAAACTAGTATAATGCTTATACATCAATTGTACCTCAATTTAAAAAAATGACTTGTACCCTGACCAGTGTGGCTCAGTGGGTTGGGCGTCATCTCGCAGACGGAAAGGTCTCTGGTTCAATTCCTGGTCTGGGAACATGCCTAGGTTGTGGGTTCAGTCCTCAGTCAGACAACTGATCGAATATCTGTCCCTCACATCGATGTTTCTCTCCCTCTCTTTCTCCTTCCCTCCCCCTCTCTCTAAAAAATAAATAAGTAAAATCTTTTAAAAATTGTTTGTAAGAATTCTTAATTCATTATGTGAAAATTTATCTTAGAATATACTTCTTCTGAAGACCTTCCCCAATGCTGATTATTTTTTTAAAATCAGGTTCAATTTTTTACCTTTAGATCATCCGATTCAGCGGGCATTCATCCCAGTCAGTACAAGGAGTATGGTGGTGGGTGCTGGGTGAACCTGGACCAGAGATGGGCTTCCCCGTACGTGGCCAGGGTCTCAAACAGCTGGGGCCACTGCATGGGGCTCCAGCTGGTCTGAAGGTGCCATTCACGCTGGCAGGATGCAGCAGAGAGCAGCATCAGGACCCTCGGAGCGGCCTGGTGCCCTTCATTCCCGCCTTACCTCTGTTCAATTCAGAAGCACCTGGTCCTGCACTCGAGGATTCTGGGAGCCCTGATTCAGGCCACAAAATCGCAGTAGGGGAGCGAGCTCAGAAAGAAATAACAAGGCAAACCACACACACACCACAACAAAACAAGCAAAACAAAGGCTACAAACATAATTCAAAAGCACGTAAAGAAAACTAACATTAAGGAAACCAACACACTAAACAGGAGTTAATTGAACTGCTAATAAGAAACCACTGACAGCCTCCCACCAGTCTCTCTGCTGAGTTCGTTAGCACTAATCTCATTGCGCTTTCGTTCTGGTCCAGTCAGTCATTCCATGCAGCACCCCTGGCCCCAGGTCACTCCTCCTGTCCTGCTTCCTAATCTCACTGCTCTATTCGGTCAGCTTCTCCCATCCCCTCCAACCCCTGAACCCCTCCCATCCAACCCTCAGGCATCAGCAAAACCCCCACATCCTGTACCTCATTCCTGAATGTTCTCAGCTTCCTGCTCAAAACAAAATGTGGATCTCCCTTGGGGTCACTGCTTCCTCTGTTCTCTTCCCAACCCCCTGCCCCTGGGACCACTGGGCCTGGGGGTGCCCTCCTTCCCCCTCTTCAATGATTCCAGCGCATTGCCAACCATTCTCCCCAAATTCACCAGCTTTAATCTCACATCATCAAACTACATCATGCACTCTCTACAAAACCTTACCAGCGCATCATCATCTGACCCCAGGATTGTTCCCTGCACATCTCAATAACTATAATTTCTAGCTCACTGTAAGTCTCTCCAACACCACCCCTGTCTTAATTCTTCATTGTAACATACACATTGATCATCGCTTTAATACTAGGCCTCTCAGTGCCTTGACCTCTCTGCTTGTCATCTCCCCTACCTCACTCACTAACCTCAGTGGTCACTCTCTGGACCTTGTCACTGTCACTGCAAACCCTCCACAATCTCCAGTCCCCACACCACACCCCTTCTGTCTCTCAGTTCCCTTTTGCTGGTGACCCTGCCCCCCTCTCTTCATGGCCCCTCACTGCCCTCTGGTCCTCTCTTCTTACCCAAACGAAATTCCACGGTCAGGTATCT
This sequence comes from Macrotus californicus, assembly GCA_007922815.1. Lineage (NCBI taxonomy): Eukaryota > Metazoa > Chordata > Mammalia > Chiroptera > Phyllostomidae > Macrotus > Macrotus californicus. The sequence goes on along the minus strand of VMDR010005885.1, from coordinate 24,922 downwards.
CATCAGTCCCTTACGAAGACCCTCACTTTCCTTGCCCTTTCTCGCTTTATACCCTCAATTTAATCACACATTATATATTCTTTTGTGTCCAGTTTCTTTGCTCAGCGTTGTGTTTCTGAGGCTTCTCTTTTTTGTTGAGTGTGGCAGGAGTTCATTTATAATTGTTATACAGCGCCCTATAGTATAAATATTCCACCATTTATTTCTCCAGTGCACTGTTGGTGGACGTTTGGGTTTCCAGCTTTTTGCTATTGCTCTATGCACACACTCTTGCACCTCTGCTCTGTGCACACATTTCTGTTTGGGTGGAATTGCTGAGTCACAGGACGTGCACGTATTTCTTCAGCTTTAATAGATAATGCTAAGTGGTTCCACAGTGCTTGTACTAATTTATTACCCCACCTGTCATGTACGAGAGTTCGATTGCTAATCTCCTTTCTTCCATTTATATTGTTAGTCTTTACATTTTAGCCATTTTGGCGAGATTGCAATTGTGTAACACTGGGATTTTAATGTGCATTTCTGTAATGACTGAGGAGGTAAAGCATCTATATTGTATATATACTTGTTGGGCATTTGGTAACATTTTTGCCAAGTTTTGTCCATTTTGCTGCTGGGTTGTCTGTATTTTCATACTAACTCCTAGGAGTTCTTTTGTTCGCTGATGTATATTCCTAGTGCTTAGAATAGTTCATGATGCAAGGAAGACATGTGGAAACTGTTCGCTGAGTCAATGAATGAACTACAGGTATGCACCCAAGGCCCACTTCCCGAGCAATAAAGACAAAACAGGAGGCATCAGTGGCTTCCAGGTGACAACTTCCCTCCCCACTGAATCTCACTGCGCCAGAAGTCCCCGTCGGCTGGAAGATTCGTCACAAGTACGCAGCCAATTTTCCCTCTCCTCCAGGCTCTGCGCCGCCTTTCTCTGCGGTTACTGCGGTGTCTCTGGATCAGCGGTGAGACTCGAACTGCTCTCAGTCCATTTGCCTAAAAGATGGCTTTGTGAAAAGGACTTTCAGCCCCAAAGGTCACGTTAGTTTACAAGCACTCTGAGAATGAAACTCTTTTATACTGAAATCATTGGCTCTTGGCCTGAGTTCCATGCGAAAGGCAGAGGGCAGAGGCACGCGTGACTTGGAAAGAAAGGGAGCAAGACTGTGCCCACGGGTCCCATGAAATACTCTGGTTTGTTTGCAGCCATCAGTAAAAGAAAGAATGAGTGGTAACACACTTCTATTATCTGAATCGAAAGAATTGGGCTCTGCGGGTCAAAACCAGATTCTAACCAACTTCTGGACACTGAGGTAGCTGGAGAGATTTCTGGCTTCCTCAGCCCTGCTGTGGAGTTTGATGGGATGTGTGGCCTTGAAGGGCACTGGCACTTCAATTCAAGGTCAAATTGGGGGAAACATGTCTGAGGCGGGGCGGGGGAGTGGCAGGGTCAAGATGAGTTTGGTTGGGGCCAAGGTGTGGCACACAGCAGATTTTGAATTGGGTTTCCTGTTTATCACTCATTACCCCATCCCCACAAACCTAGCAAATGAATCCCAACATGCTCTTTAAGGAAGAGCAAAACCTCCAAATGCGGTCAGCCTCCATCTCCCCAAAAAGATTGCACCCACACTGACCACTGGCATTTAGAAACAAGTACAAAATGTACTTTAGAATCTTGTTGCAGTATCTTCTACTTCCGGTGTGCTTCCGAATACCTACTGTGACCGAGGTGGGTGCGCAGTGTCTAAGACGCTAGGAGGCTGCCTCCTTTTCCAAGAAAAGAGGAGCAGGGTTAACATCAGGGACCTAGACCTATCGTGGTCTATGTGGCTGCATTAATGACCTTTGTTCTCCACTTTCTGCTGCAAATGGTCAGAGTGCTAGGGGTGTGAGTTGTAGGTGTGAGTGGGGGAAGTTTGCAAAGGCTTAGGATAGCATCGTATAGTCTCCCCGACTTCCTCCTGTAGGGTGTACCCCTACAAACGAGAAACGTGTCACTGTACAAGTAACTGGGCCTCACTTTAGCAGGAATTAAACAGTTTGTTCACTTTCAGAGTTGGCTCCTAATTTTTTTTTGTACCACACGCTCGCTCTCTCTCTCTCCCCCTCTCTTTCTCAGTCCTTTTTCTGGTATGCTCAAAAATATCCCAATATAGCCTACGTGATTCTACAGGCAATGGTGTTCTGACTGCAGAATAAATTACTGAATAAAATCATGCACACTACTAAGGAATTATTCTACAAGATTCTGCCAATAGTAAATGTACCGAAGCTATACTATAAAAAAAGTATGTCCCAGAAAACCAAACAGAGGAAATAGGAAAGAATAAGCAAAGTTCTTTTTCTCCCTGTTCCCTAATTCTCAGCTTTCATAAGGTCATTTGAAAAGGGCAAAATTCTGGAGACTTGGGCCTCAGCTTAGTGGATTACATATTTTGTGGCTCCCTCTTCCCTCTTTACCTTCCTTATTATGGCTTGTGCTCACTTGTTACATGAACAATAATGTGACCCAATGCCATTACAGTGGCACACCAAGTCTGTTTTTTCTGGAACAGCTTGTGACAAGATTCTAAAACACAGCTTGCAATTCTCCAAGGTCTTTGCCCATGCCATGTTCCTCGGGGAGGTTGAGCCTTACTATATTTAAAGAATTTGGGGTTTTCCTCAAAGAAGTGGCTGGCTTTCACAAGGTTTGAAGGTGGTCTCAGAGACAGTGGGATAATGAGCAAAAATGGAACCCTCATTCAAAACATAATGCACTGCCTACCCCTAGCCAAACATGTTTCCCCTTTTCCTTTATGAGAAGGGAAGTGAGTTTGGCTCAGCAAAGATTGGGGTGGGGGGGCGGGGCATGGGTATAGGAGAGGAGACAAGGATGATGTGGGAGGAATGGATGAAACTTCTATGTCCCAGGTGCTGCCAGTTCACCACATGGAGCTTGTGTCTACCGAGGTGGCCTGAGGTTGGCCCCCACGGACCGGGCTGTACCCCCATGGGCTCTCTCTTCCTCGATCCTGCCCCCGTCAGCCCCTCCAGGCTCCCACATAGCCGGCCCCTTGTTCACTGGACATTCAGGCCGAATTTCACTGCTATCGGAAAGAGCACTCCAGCTTCCATTTGAGCCTTTCTGTGCAATTTTTAAGAAATTCAAGAAGAGAAGGGGGAATGGAAAACAGATGTACTGGGTCTTGTTTCTTAATTCCCCTTCAAGAAATCTTATCAGCTGAGACTTCCTCAAATGGTGAGCGCACAGGTTTTGCCCAAGTGGATTAGATATTGACAAGTGTTTGTCAAATTCTTTGGGGTGATCCCTGAGCACATGGGATCCAAAATACCTAAATTTGTATTATTTTTTCTATGTTCTTTAATTTTTCAAAGTTTTGAATCGAAGTCATGGAGCTTTGAGTAAGACATTGCACCAGCAAGGAAAATAAAAGCACTTCGAAAGTGGGGGGAAAAAAAAAGGAACCTGCTGTTTGATCTGCATCATTTTATTAATGGGTTAGTCAACATTTACTCAGAACCCACTGGGTACAGAGTGCAATAGATGTGGGAAGATTGCAAAAGATGTGGGAAGATTTTTTTTTCTGCTGGCAAAACTTCAACTCATTTAGTCTAATGGAAGACACCAACTAGAGACATAGGAGCACACTGAAGAATACAAATAATGGGACCCTGGCAATGTCCACTAGGGACACCTGAGCTCCAATTGCCCATGCATGCTGAAGGCCGGGCTTAATGAGAGTGTCCCCTGAAGCAGCCTGCGTGGGGATGTCATGGCCTCTCCCTGTCAAATTCAGTCCAGCAGCAGACCTCACCCTCCTAGTCACTGCAAGAGTAACCATAGGTAACTGTGGTGACTTTGAAGAGCTGATTTCCTACCCAAAATACCTGATTTTATCTAACTGACATTGCCTCGTGGCCACACAGTGATTTATGCCCTGGGCTTTGTGACTATATCGGCTCAGGACTCTTCTATCTACTTAAAGTGAGAAGAAGCAGATGTGACGCTTGGCTCTGCAGCCACCGTTGGTAACTCCCAGGCTCTCTGTGTCCCCGTTTGACCAGTTCATGTGAATTTCATGTGAAATGAACATCCACTCCAGATAAACCAGTGGACTCCACTTTCCAGAAGTCTCCTTATCTGTATTTCCTGCTGGCAGAAATCTGGAAAGCTGGCCAAGAATCTGGCCAAGAACCTGTTTTGAATCTGAAAGTCTGCAGGGTGGTTCCAAGTTCCCTTCTGACTTGTCTCCAGTGTTTCTTAGTCTTTTGGGGACTGTCGGGTGTCACTGTCTGTGCTTTTGAGCAGAGTGCCTTGGAGGCCCCCTTCGTGGCTCAGAGCAATGTGTCTCAAAACACCTGTAGGGAGGGACCAATTTTTATCTTAAATCCATCATGTACTGATATTTTTAAATATTTTATTTATTTATTTTAGAGAATGGGGAAGGGAGGGAGAGAAACATCGATGTGACAGAGAAACATCAATCGGTTGCCTCTCTGTGTGCCCCGACTGGGGACTGAACCTGCAACCCAGGCATATGCCCTGACCAGGCGTCGGACCAGGACCTCTCAGTCTGCGGGACAATACCCAACCAACTAAGCCATACAGGTCAGGGACATTGTGTACCAATATTTTTAAAAATAATAAGATAAACTACTAGAAGAAATAATTTCTTTGTAAATTCTTTTATTTTTATTGCATTTTTTCTATTGACATTTAGTTCCCTTATACCCGCCTCCCCTCAACCCCTGCCATCACCACACTGTTGCCCATGTCCATGTGTCCTTTTTCCTTTTGGCTCAGCCCCTCCACCCCCTCACCTCCTCCCACCCCCGCCTGAGCTGTCACCCTGCTCTCTGTCTGTGAGTCTGCCTCTATTTTGTTCATTCAGTTTGTTCATTAGAATCCACACACAAGTGAAATCATGTGGTATTTGTCTTTCTCTAACTGACTTAGTTTACTTAGCATAGTGTTCTCCAGGACCATCCGTGCTGTTGCAAAGGGTAAAATTTTCTTCTCTTTTGTTGCTGAGTGGTAGTATTCCACTGTGTAAATGTCCCATAGTTATTGGATCCACTCCTCTGCTGATGGACACTTAGGCTGCTTCCACATCTTGGTGATTGTAAATAACACTGCAGTGAACATAGTGTTTTGGGTTCCCTTAGATGTATTCTCAGAAGTGGGATTGCTGAGTCAAAAGGCAAATCCGCTTTTAATTCTTTAAAAAGATTTTATTTATTTATTTTTAGACAGAGGGGAAGGGAGGGAGAGAAACATCAATGCGTGACTGCCACTTGCGTGCCTCTTACCGGGGACCTGGCCTGCAACCCAAGCATGTGCATCCAACCGGGTATCCAACCTGCGACCCTTTGGTTCACAGGCCGGCACTCAGACCACTAAGCCACACCAAGCAGGGCCATGTTAAATTTTTGGAGGTATCTCCATACTGCTTTCAACAATGTCTGCACCAATCTGCATTCCCACCAGCAGTGCAAACTGGTTGCCCTTTCTCCACACCCTGGCCAGCTCTTGTTTGTTGATTTATTGATGATGGCCGTTCTGACAGGAGTGAGATGATACCTCATTGTGTTTCAATTTGCATTTCTCTGATGATTAGTGAGATTGAGCATTTTTTGTGTGTGTATTGGCCATCTGTACGTTCTCTTTGGAGAAATGTCTATTCAGGTCTTCTGCCCATTTTTTAAATTGGGTTGTGTGGGATTTTTTGGTGTTAAGTTTTGTAATTTCTTTATAATTTTGGATATTAACCCCTTATCAGAAATATTGGTGAATGTATTCTCACATTCCGTGGGTTGTCTTAAAAACCCTCCAATGACAAACAAAACACAAGCTCATTTTTTTTAGATTCAGCAGACATAAAACTATTGTGTCAAGTTGCCGTAAAAGTTCTGAATGCTTGCTCTGTTTCTGTCCTTATCTCATGGCCGACTGGATTACAAACAATTTGCAGAAATGAACAGAAACTGGCCCCTGATGCCAGTCTGAGCAGCTGGGACTTAAAAGATGATGGGGCTATGAATTGTTTCTTCCCAAGTAGGAGGCTTTCAACTAACTGTTAGAGAACCAAGAGAGAAGACCCCCTCAATTGATTCCATGTAGCTCTTTGTTCTGAGTTAAATCAGAGCTTGAAAACTTGAAAGCAACAATGTTTCTCCTTCAAAGCCACTTGCTGTCTCTTTCTGCCTCTCAGCTGAGATGCCAGCTCTTGCACCCACTCACAGAAAACTATTCAGTGGGTTAACTTACCGCTTACTAACCTGCAGGTCTCCTTCAACAGTGCTCAATAAATGCAGGGAAGGGGAATAAAATGAAATAATACTAATTACATGCACTAGAAAGTAAGCGGGCACTTTACTCATCAGATTTGTAAATATTGCTGAGAGTGTCCCAGGAAACTGGACTTTCGCCAGAGTCTTCACAGCAGAAAGACTTGCTGGGAAAACCAGAGAGGAGAAAAAGGTGGACACCTCCTTCACTACACCTGGCCCAGCATGCACCTGCAGGCCATAATTCTCCATGGAAACTGCCGCATGAGGAAGATAAGAGATATTCTGGTGCCAAGGAGAGCAAGCTGGACTTGGAATCCCCAGGCCTGGCACAAATGTCCTGGAGACCCTGCCCAGCCTGTCAACCCTCCACACCCCCTCCCATGGCACCTCTGTATTGGGTGGGCTGTTCTAACAACCCTCCCTCACCTTTCGGCCTAGAGCTACTCATCCTGAGCTTCTCAGCTTACAGGTAGATGTCTCACAGAGGACTTGGCTCCTCTCCTTCCATCCTTCTCTCTCATAAACACTTCCCCCCTTGATTACACTTGTAACAGTCAGATTTTTGTGTATGTGACCTGTCTTCACACTTGAAGCCCGGGGAGGGTGAGATCCTGCCTGTGTCGTCGTCCCTCTCTGCGTATTCTGCGCCTGGGCATCCTGTTTGGAGCCAGGGCATTTCATTAGTGGCAGCCTGGCCACAACCATACCACTTGTAACCATTTTTTTCCTCCGCTGCTTTTTCCTTGTAACCTTTTTCTTCAATGAGTTGGGTTTGACAGGGTGGAATCATAAAGCAACTTACTCTTATTTGTTTCATTGCCCCTTCAATGCACTCTGGGGCTCCTCTTTTCCCTGCCCGTGGACATAGGTGGTAAAAAGTCACCTGTGGTACGAGAACTAATACTAGCAGTTGACCCTGTAGCCCGAGGCGTGATGAAAGTGGCAAATGTTTGCCCAGGCTTGGCAACTCAGGCGGTCAGCACCCTGGGCTGCTGTCCTCTGTGCAGGGCCGCCCACCAGAGGGCGGCAGTCTCCTGGTGCTTTGCCACCTCACCTGTACTTTTCCAGGCTGGTTTTGGGGACTGGTCAGTGCCCACAAAACTGCTCCATCTCTTCCTCGTGTGGGGAGTGCTCTAGCACCTGCTGACTGTGTAGGAGGTGGGAGTCGAGGCCTCACGAGGATCCCACCAAGTCCTTCCAGGTCTTAGGTCCCTAAGCAAAAGTGAGGCATAGGGACCCCCTTGGTGACACCCATTGCTCTTTTTTTCTTAATAATTAAAAAAAAATATTTTTAGAGAGAGGGTAAGAGAAGGAGAAAGAAAGGGAGAGAAACATTCATGTGTGAGAGAAATATCCATCGGTTGCCTCTCGCACACCCTCAAGAGGGGGTCCAAAACCCAGGCATGTGCCCTGACTGGGAAATGAACCACTGTCTTTTGGTTCACAGGATGGCACTCAGTCCACTGAGCCACACCAGCCAGGGCCCATTGCTCTTCTTACTGAGGGCTCCAAAGCCTTCCTAAGAGACAAAGGTGATGAACTCTTTGTCTTTACATTTTCTTCTTTGCAGCTTCTGACACTGCTGACCACTTCCTCCTTGGAGCACTTTTGCTTGGTTTCCATGACCTCTACTGTCTCTTCTCCTCTTCTCCTTCCTTTCTAAGGCTCCCTCAAAGTTATGTCATTCGTTGGCTGCTCCTTACACACAGTTGTCCCTGAGTTATGAGCTCAATCTCTTTGAAGTCATAGTCAATTCCTTCTTTCACTGATGGGCTGTCACTCATGCAGTCAACATTTGGAACTGTGCATGAAGCCCCAAAGCAAATTCTCACAATTCAACACTCAGAGTCAAGGTCACGTCCTTGGGGAAGCCTTCTCTCAGCTCCCAGAGTTCAGCTCAAATTCAGCCTGATATCTGAGATACCCTATATTTATGGTACCTGGTACTTCTGCTCTGGAACTATCCTTGTTGTTAATAATTGCCTGGGATGTCTGCCTCTTACACCTGACTGGGCCCTTGGAGACAAGGACTGTGTTCTAGTAATTTTTGCATCCCCATAATATCCAGAGTCTGTTAGTGTTTATTAAATAAATGAAAATGCTTCAGGAGCTGTTTTACTGTGTATGATTAGTATTTTACAATTAGAAATAACCTTCTTTGCGAAACTCCTTGGGAGAAAGAACACTGAAGATCAAATCAAATGACCCTCTTCCACCGCAGGCTCGGGTAGAGGGCAGGTATGTGGTGGAGCAGAGTGAGGGCCCGCGGTTCCATCAGCGGACCGGTGTTCAAAGCCTGGCTTTGCTACCTACTAAGTCACTTCATCCCTCTGAGATTCTTTTCTTTCTTCTTCTTGTTTTTGTTTTTGTAAAACAGGGCTAAGTTTGGTCCCTACCTGGTCATGGGGTTCTTGTGGAGAAAAAAGACTGAGGGAGAAAGGCACTTAAAATAATCATTGGGACTGAATTAACCCTCAAGAAATACTAGCAATTTTTACTGGATTTCATACGATTGAAGAATTTACCTTTTTTTTTTTTTTAAAAAAAAAAAAACCTTTGTGTGTGTGTGCAGTAAGAAAAACACTGTCATTTATGACTTCACAGATTAGAAGACCCATTCTTTTTTCGGAGATGCTAAGGTATGGGGGAGTACACTTTAGAATCAATAAAGTACAGTATTATTGTCTTACAGAAAGAAGAGATCGTGGTGGATGAAGAATGGGCTGTGAGAAGGTGCTTTGGGGGCTGAGGCAGGAGAGTTTATCCTTTGCTCTATCAAGATGTTAACATGCAAATATCATTGCCCCATTCCTTCCACTTCAGATGCAAGGTGCTAGACATTGGACCCTGGCTGTATGCAGGGAAAGACAAAGTCACAGCTAATGTAATTAATGTAAATGATCATCTCAAAAGCAGACATTGGCAGAGCTAAAGGAGAGTCAGGGCAGAGTAGGACCCCACTAATACCAAGCTTCTCTGAAATGAGAATCACTAAGTATAAAGTATCCTACATAACTGATAACTTCAGTTTTGTGGGCACTTTAGAAAATACCAAGAAGAAATGACTTTCTAATACCTTTAAAGCCAAACTTTCAGATCAATGAAGTTCTGGACCTATGTTCAACTTGGTCCCTCCTGTGGGCGTTCCGTCACATCACAGTGTAGTAATGTGCAGTGTGGATTGTGGGAGTACTATTTTAGATGGAAGTTCAGATCCTCCGGAAACAACTGAAATGTTCAATGCGAAAAAAAAAAAAAAGTCTTCCAAGCCAGAAGTGTTTCCTTTAGTAGAGATTTTGTGACATTAGGTTAAAAAAAAAAAGGGAACAAATGTCAAGGGCAGCTGGGTTAATGATACAGCAAGTACAGCTGCTCGCTGTTCTGGAGCCTAGAGGGCTGACGTGGATGGAGCATGCGTGGAAAGTTAGGGTGGTGATTGCCGCAGCCCCTAACGGGCACTTAAACCACATCAACATATAATGGGGGATGACTGGCACCGCCTGCCGAACAAGAGATGCTGGACTGCAATTAGTGTTGGCACTCATTAAACACAGCAAAACACGGAGACAGAGCAGTGATTACTTAAACTTGAAGCTACATTCCGCAAGATGGCTTTGCTTTTTAAACTCTTTGTTTTACTACTCATTAAAAACAAAAACCCCTGAACCACAGCCATGCACAGTTGAGGTCCTATATAAGAATAAATGGATGAGCTTCAGCTTTCCGCATAATGACCAGCAAATGGAGATGTGTTTTATAATTTCGATGGACATCACTGCAGAGTACTTGACTTCAGAGATTTGTTTTTGTGCTAAATGGCTGTCTCCTCATTTCTCTGTACCACTGTTCCTGCCCTGACGCAGAGTGGACCCACCAACAGTATCAACAGAGACGTGACTTAGAGGTTTGATCTGGGGCTCTCTATTCATTGAAAATAATTGGGCAGTTATGGAAGTTCTCTTTGAAGATAAAGTTGAACCCAGCCTTGCATTTTTTTAAATATTGTTCAAAGCTTTCTATGTGTATCAAGCTTTAGGTAAATTACCTAACATATTACCTAACAAGCTTCTAACATATTCCTGGTTGTTTTCTAGGCCTGAATTCTACAGAACTGAATTCACATTTTAACCACAACACTTGATTTTTCATTTTTCATATTCTTAGCATATACAGTCTAGACATTTTCCCTTTTTGACCTAAATTACAAATAATCTGTTTTGTTTTGAATGAAATCAGCAAGAAATAGAAAAGTACCACTCTAACTGGTCAGAGCACTAGTAACCTAAATTAGTTTGGTAAAATTGCATTTTTGAAAAATTTATCTCTGATTGTTCTCATAAGGAACTTTATTACAGTTTCTCTATTTGATGGAGGAAAAACGGATTCATCCCAAAGTCAATCAGCAAGTATACAAATGCGTGACGGTCTGAGCCTTCGCATTTCAGTCTGTTTCATGCTTTATCAGCACTCAGTGTATGTTCCACACACGGTCCCAGGCAGGCCTTCCAGTCCACTTGCAGAACTGCAATTTCTGGGACATTTTATGAGATCAGTTCAATTTCTTGATAAACATTATCTTGTTATACATTCCCATTCACCTGATGGAGTTTGATTCTTCCCATTAGAAGTTAAGAGCAACTCTAAGCAGCTAAAAATTCTCTAGTGGTACCCACCACCTAAATGAAACTATGGTTTCATAAGCCATAGGTATCAGATTTTTAAAACCATCATGCCTTAGAAACTACCCATACCATTTGCTTTTTTCAAGTGCAAATGATTCAGTTCAGGCGTGGATGTTTGATTTGTGAACTTCTGTGCCGGGTGAGCGTGTCGACAAAGTCTCCCCATGACTAAATGGCAGTAATGTTGGCTTGAACACCTCATGCCACTTTATTGGTCCACCTGCTCCTGGGCAGTAACCACGGAACACTGTGCTTGCACTGCCCAGCTTGAGTGCTCGAGAATCTTCTGTATGGAGTCTTAGGGAGAAAAGTAGCAACAACTAAAATCACTTAATACTTAGCATTAGCTATTCCCTGTGCTGTTTGTCACAACCTGATGAGCTAAATAAGCATCGGCAGGGAGTTATGCACAACTTAGGTGCACTGGCTCCCATCTCAGGACTCCTCTGTGGGGTTAGGGCTAATACTTTTCTCAGGAAATCAAGGCGCAGATTACACAGAGCTGAGAATGGAGGAGTCAGGGTCTGAGCACTGGTCTGCTGGTCTTATCACGATGTACTTACTGACTGAAACCAACAGTCACTTATCACTCGAATTGGCTGAAGTTTGGGTCTTCAAAACAGAAGTTTTTTTTCCCCTTTGGCCAACATAAACTTAAGTTACAGCGGTCATGAATTAGACCTAAGCCCCTGAATTTTTGTTTTCTGATTTTCTTGTTTTCACGGTACCTCACATTTGAGTTCAGCCTTAAGCAAACACAGGAACAGTCTTTCCACTAACAGCAGTTTAGTCAGACAAATTGGGCCAGCCTTTCCCCGTGTGGTGCTGGGTGGAGTTAGTCCACACGTGACACAGACACCTGGTGCAGCTTTTTGTAAAGCACATAGTGCTCAGGTGAACACGGGACCGGTATGTCCTTTCATTAGGGTATATATATTCTTTCACCCAAGGCCCGGCTGTCTTCACTAGGTAGAGGCGAGCCATGAAGCTGTGTTACCTTCTGTAAATGACTAATAGCTTTTAAAAAGTGCTCAGTGAGCAGATTAACAAAGTCCCATTATTATGAGTCTGATCTCTTGCCTCTCATTTCATCCCAGTGGATTGGGCTGTATACCCAGGACTTCTAAAGCACCTAGAGACTCAATCCAACCCCAGGACTCCCTTCAGGCACAGGGCTACTAGTCTTTAATTCTTCTTCCTAACACTTGTCCCCACTTTGAAATTCACAAACCTGTCCTATGTTGGCTTTATAGATGATCCTTAATCACCTGTTACACCTAGGGTGGACTTTGGGGAAAAATAGTTTAAGTATTACCTAGAATTTCCCCCAGGGTTACTTTTAAAGCTACACTTAAAAACGCAAACGGGTGATCAACATCATTGTCATTTCTTAGAAAGTCTGTTATTGTCCATTCGTAGACAAGCAGCGGTACTAGTTTTCAGTGATAACGTCTGGCAACACCTTGGAGATGCAGGTGCAGTTGGCTATTGCTAACATCTGTGCAAAATATTTCTCTCCCCTTTCCTCATCTACACAAGCTTTGCTCTAGGATTAGTTCTGAATTAGGGATTGTGGAGGATTACTTAATTTTAGTGAACGTAGTTGTTTGTTCCACTCACAACTGTATTCTAAAATGCAGGCAAGAAAGCATTCTGCACAGAGAAGACAGTCCTACATGGCAAAGCAAGTAGATCAAGGCCACTCAGTGACTCTAAGACAGCTGTCCATCACGGTCCTACTCTGATGCTTCCCACGAGGCTTTAACGTTTGGCCTGAGGCGGGGCAACACTGACAGCCCCTGCTGTATCTGGAGGCCGGTAAAGACAGACTTAGCTCACAGCACGTGGGAGAAGGAAGCCTAGGGCTTCTAATTTACAATTACACTTATGTGTTTTAATGTCTTATAAAGTTTTAACTCCATATCAAAGGTTTTTTCTTCCCCTAAGCCCACAGCATATGTGGTGGAGCACCAGTGCTGTAATTCATGCCACAGAGAGAAGTTTCCACGATTAAGTGAACTGGAAAACTGCGTATTCTCTCTCTACCGCCAATATGCTTGGTACATTGGGAAACACATTTGTACATAAAGATCCAACAGTCCTGTAGTAAAGAAACACCTTTTTGTTTAACCCAGAACTAGTCCCCGAATTTATGTGGTTATGAACCATTTTCCCTCACAGTGGCCTTCTAATCATGTTTTATAGAACGCACTTTTTGGGAAAGGCTCTTCTAAATGTTTATCAACAGTACATTCTGTAAATGTGGTACATTTAGAAAAGTTAATATTCTAAAATAGCACAAAAACTTGCTAACAATGAAGAAAATGTCCAGGATATAGCTTGTAAAAGTAAAAATTTTTATTTTGATTGATCTCTCAATGAATGGTTCAATATAATGCCAGTTTTTAATGGCAAAAATTTGGTTCCAAACTCCAGATGCCACAGAGAGCTACTACTCTGTCCAGGAAGTAGGTAAACAGCTGGAAACAGAAAGCACGACTTCAGCAGCACGGCGACTTCTTACACTGCAGACCTAACAGGCCTGCGCCTTTCGTGCTCAAAACAGCACGAAAATGAGCCGGTGGCAAAAGTGAGAAGTGAGGAACAAGATGGAACACCAAAAGGAGCAAAGTATGTACTGTAAGGAGAACTACAACAACAAAATGAACAGAGCTATAAGGATTTTAAAGGATAATTATAGAAAAGAGAACCAAATGTTTTACTCAAATGTTTCTTAGACCCTTTCTGTAGAGGTACAAATATATATATATATATTTATCCAAAAATATGTTTTATACAGATAAATGCTTCTCAATTAACGATGGGACCAAAGCTATAGTTATAACATAAAGCACTGTCTTTTTTTAAAGACTATTTATCCACCTGAATTTTCAATTTCTTTAAGGTTAGTGCATTAAATGTTTTCCAAATATAATTACCTGACTTTCTTTTTATAGATATAAATCAAGTAGGCATTATTTTTAAAAAGGACTTGCAGGTTCAACAATGTTTTTTCTAAGATGCTGTACATATCGAATTTGTCGACAAGCCCCATTAAGAATCATTATTAATAAACATATCAAAAAGGGCTACATTAGATTTTTTTCTTTAAATATTTAATTTTCTGATTTCCTGTTTACAAGTGTTGCAAATGCACAAGAAAGATTTTACTTCACAAGTACTTTTATGTTAATAGAAGATATTTTGATTCAACAAATATGGCAATAAATCTCCACATTGTAACCAAGAGTATGTTTTTTTCCCCCTTAAAAAAATGGGATGTAACACTAACAACCACTACCTATAAACTAAAGCACACTATTATTTTGGCGAATTTACAAATCTTTTTTCCCTGGTGTAAAGGCTACAAAAAATTCCTAAAAATTAGAGAACACTGAAAACATATTAAAGTTTGACATCCAACCTTATATTATTTCCATTTTACCCTGAAAGATAACTTAAAAAATATGACCTGACTGGAAGAGGCCATCTTGCTAATGTAAAAAAATCAGTGAGAGCAAGAAATTGTATCATTGATATGTAGCATTTTTGTGAATAGTCATCTTTCCAAATCATTAGAAAAATGTTCAAAGATAACAAAGTAAAATATGGTGGTGGTCCCTAAACTGTTTTAAAGGCAAGTAGCTTAGTCTAAGCTAAAATATTTTTTTCACTCACAGTAATTATCCTCCCCTCAATTGCCCTTTAACAAAATGCATGAAACGGTACAATAGCAAGAATCAAGGAGCACAGACTGCATTTTAAAAACAGAAAAAAACTCTAGTGCCGAAAGATATAGTAAAAAGCAGATTTCTTTGGGGACATTAATCAATTAGATTATAATTCATTATGAAGATTTCTCTTTTCTATTACGAGGAGAGTCTGCTCCATTTGAAGTTAATGTTCCATTTACACCATTTTCTGAAAAGAGAAAAGAATCAGTGTTACTCTTCTTCATGAAGAAACACAAATATCTTTATACGTAAAGTGCCTTCAGAAAAGAAAATTTTAAGTCCAACATTTACTTTCATGCCCACAGGTGAAATTCATTCACCAGTGCTTAATCTTTTTTTAATAGTTAAAAAATTCTTTTTAATTATTGTTTTTTTATCCTCACCCTATGACATGCTTATTGATTTTAGAGAGAGGGAAAGGGAGGAAGAGAGAGAGGGAGAGAAACATCAATGTGAGAGAAACATCGACAGGTTGTCTCTTGCATGATCTCTGGGGACCAGCCCACAACCTAGGTAGGTGCCCTGACCAGGAATCAAGCCCTGTGCCCTGTGACTTTTCGGTTTATGAAAGGACACTCCAACCAACTGAGCCACACCAGCCAGGGTACCAGTGCTTAATCTTCACTAGCATTTAACCAATCAAAAGCCTGATTTAAACACCAAATTGAAAGCAGCAAATTAAAAGAAAAGTAACTATAATGTCATTAGATCCCAATAAAACAATAAAAAGGGAAAGCAGAAAAAAACTCTAAGAAACAATTACAAGAATTTGAAAACAGTCTTTAGAGTAGTGCTTTGGGAAAAAATAAAGAACTTTTCACATTTGAGCAAAGTTCTTGGGAATATGTTTCCTTATTACATACTAAAAGTTGGCATTTAGGATGCTAACTCTTATGCTTAAGAGTATATCATGGCCTTCTTTTTCAAACTATGATGGAATAACTGAGGTCACACTAACCGTCCCTCCAAAAATACCTATTAAAGTTGAATACAAAAAAGGCTCTTTAAAGGTGCTTGAAAAAAAACCAAGGCAGCTATGTGTATTTTTCCCTCAAGGTATTTTCCAACTACTAAATGTGGATACGCCGAGTAAGACTCAGAGAAATCAAGCAGAAAGCAACTCCTAAGAAAGTACAAATCTCCAGAGAGATTTGGGGGGTCTCACGACGACAGGAAGACAAAAACCTGAATTCAGGGCCCATCGGGGATGATAGCCCCTATAAACAGTTTGTGTCCTAGAAATGAGAGCAAACTAGAAAGAGATGAGTTTTGATGAGACAGAATGATCTACCCACACTCATTCCAGAACTTCTACAAATTTATGCTGAGCTTCCACACATTTTACACGAAACTTATTAACAAAAATGAAAAATTAGCAAGCATGCCAGAAAACAAGACCAAATGATTAAAAACTACGAGAAAAAAAAGTATCAGAAATAGATCCTCAGGAGATTCAGACCTGCAGTTGTCTGATAAGAACAATGATTAATAAAAATAAATAAAAAGGATGGAGAATTTCACCAGAGAACTAAAATCTTTAATCCCAGAACTTATAAAATACAGTAATTAAATATAAATTTAATAAATGAGTTTAATAGCAGATTAGGCACAACAGAAGAGATTAGTGAACTAGATTAATTAAATTAATTCTCAGATCAAAACAGATAAAAAAGGAGGAGAAATACAGAAAGTAATGAAAAGATATTAATTGAGAGACAGGATAAAAGGGTTTATTTAACACATATAGTGGGAGTCCCAGAAGGACAGGAGAAAGAGAATGAGGCTGAAGCAGTATTTGAAGAAGTAATGGTCAAGAATTTTTCCAAGTATCATAAAAAAAAACAAGCCAAGATTCAGGAAGCTCGACAACGTGGAGCAGGATAAAAACAAAGTCATCCCCAGGTACATCACAGGATAACTGCCCAAAAGAAAGACAGTAATTATCAGACTGAGTGAAAACAATCCAATTACATGCTGTTTATGAGAAACACAATTTATATTTAAAGGGCTAAAAAGGTTTAAAGTAGAAACATATATGAAAAGATACACCCTGAAAATATTTTACCACAAGAAAGGTGGTGTAGCTCGAGTAAATTCAGCCAAACTAGAGAAAGGACAAATTCCACAGGAATTCATAACAACTCTAAATTTTGATGAAACCGTAACACATCTTTGAAATATTCCAAGTGAAAGCACAAGCCATAAGGAGAAACGGCCAACACCGCCTGCAGTGACCGGTTGCCCAAGCAGCACCCCTCGCACCGAATCAGTGAAGATGAAAGACTGAACACCACGATGAACAAAGGGGCCCGACACCTAGAGAACGAAATATCCAGTAAATGCAGATTACGCATCCTTCCGAAGTACAAAACTAAATACGTGGTGAGCCATAATGAAAATCTCAACGAAGTCATTCAGAATGTTTTTTTTAACCCAAGTAGAATTAAGGTAGACATCAGTAACAAAAAGAAAACTAGAAAATGCTTACATATTTCTAAATTTAACAATGCACTTGTACCATGTATAAGCCATGGGTCAAAGAAAGAAATCACAACTGGAATTAGAAGGTATTTTAAACTGAATAATAATGAAAAAGACATATCAAAACTTGTGAAATATACCTAAGCAGTGCTGAAAGGGAAGTTTGTTCTTAACTGCAAGTAATTTACATAAAGGGATGAAAATCAAAGACCTAAAGATTCATCTCAAGAAGGTAAACCCCAACAACAAAGTCGCAAATGAAATCCACAAAAGGAAAATAACAAAAATAAATGACAGGACTGAGAAAAATCAACACAAAATGGCAGATGCTGGTCCTTGTCTGGTGGAGAAAGAGAGAAAGGCGTAAATTACTAACAACGTGAAACAATGGAAACCACTGCTGTCCTACAGCAGCAGCAAGATAACAAGAGGACATTATGAATAATTTTACATCCATACATTTGTGAACTCAGACAAAATAAACAAATTCCTTGAAAAACACAACTTACCAAAAGAGGTACAGTAATAGAAAATCTGAATAATCCTATTATCTATCAAAGAATGTGAATCTGCTGTTGAAAACCTTCCTATAAAGCACACTCTAGGTGATGGAAGGACACCTGACCTGGGGTGGCGAACACAGGACACAATATGCAGAAGATATGTTGTAAAACTGTACACCTGAAACCTATGTCCACATCAAAAGCCCACACAGCTTTTTTGCAGAAAGTGACAAGGTGATCCTAAAATTCATATGGAAATGCAAAGAACCCAGAAAAACATGAAAAACAAAACAAAACTGGGTAACTCACATTTCCTAATTTCAAAACTTACTATAAAGCTACGGTAATTAAGACAGTATGGTACTGGCATAGGCACAGACATACAGATTAGGAGAACAGAACTGAGAGTCCATAAGTAAATTCTTGCTTTTATCATCAACTGATTTTCAACAAGAGCATCAACACAATTCAACAGATTAGTCTTTTCAACAAATGATGCAGGGACAAACAGATATCAATATGCAAAACAATGAGTATAAATGGTGCAGCCACTCTGGAAAACAGTTTAGTAGTCCCTCCCAAATGTTAAATATACATTTACTGTATGGCCCATCAATCCACTCCTGGGCATATACCCAAGAAAGTGAAAAACAGGTCATCAGATAAACACTTGTACATGAATGTTTACTGCATTGTTTGTACTTAACAGCCAAAAAGTGAGAACTCAAATATTCATCAACTAATATATAAACAAAATACGCTATATCCATACAATGGAATATTACTGGGTTGGCCAAAAAGTCTGTTTAGTTTTTTTCTGTAAAAAAAGAAACATTTTTCATTTTCACCACTAACTTTTGATTTGGGTATGTTGAGTATGTCGGCTATCTCCCACTATTGGCTTTTAGTGGGTAGAGGCCAGGGGTGCTGCTAAACAACTTCCAATGTGTAAAAGAGCCCCCCCAGTAAAGAATTATTTGGCCAAAATGTCAATAGTACCAAGAAAATTTGCGACCACTTTTGACACGTTCCATCAATCACAGCACCTTCTCCATACACTCACAAATTTTTTTTTTGCATTTCAGTTGCATTTTTACCTTACTTGAAATAATAAAGCATAATATGCCAAAAATGTTGTGCATTTTCTTCTGTCTTTCATATTAAAATGGCTGCACAAAAATTTACCAATTTTGATAAGTTTTTTAAAAAGATGCATGCTGATATGACAGCTGTCACAATACAATCTAACAAAATTGTTTCTAATGAAGTCCAAGATGTATGAGAGCCATCATATGGGAAAAACTGAACAAACTTTTCGGCCAACCCATTATCTGGCCAAAATAAGGAATGAGTTATCAGTGCATGTTAAATGTGAATGAACCTTAAAAACATGCTAACTGAAGGAAACCAGTTAGTTATAAAAGGTCATATATTGTATGACTCCATTTATATGAAATGTCCAGAAAAGGATCAAGCAATCAATGTTATTAAAAAACAAAAAACCTATTCCACTTTGAACTCAAGGGCAGACGGGAAAGAGCTGTAAAGAGGTTTTCTTTTTAAAATATAAGAAAGATGCTTGAAAGCACAAACTATCACTCCCTAGGCCAGTTATTCACTAAAACTACCCAAGGACAAGGTCTGTCTGGAAAAAACCCAGCCACTGTTAATATAATGAGAATGGTTTGCGTGACACTGGTGTAACCTGCCAGCCAAGGAGAGTGGACTAGAATGTGCATGTGTGAACAATGACAACTTCACTGTATGGGGGCAGCAGATGCGGTTGAGTGAGCATGTGTACCATGTGACCATCACATTAAAAATAACTGAGCAAGTAGAACAAATCTACATGAAATTTTACAGTAAGTTTGAACATTCCTCCATGGAAACTATTCAAATATTTCAGAAGGCTGTAGCTATGGGCAACTGGTGATTGGCAGCTTCATCATGACAACACGCCCACTCATACATCACGTCTTGTGCAGAGGTTTTTGCTGAAACTCAGATCACCCAGGTGACTCAGCCCCTCTATAGCCCCTCAGCCCAGACTTGGTGCCCTGTGACTTCTGGCTTTTCCCAAAACTAAAATCACCTTTGAAAGGGAAAAGATTTCAGACTGTCGACGAGATTCAGGAAAATATGATGGGGCAGCTGATGGCAACTGGGAGAACTATGTGAGGTCCCAAGGTGCCTACTTTGAAGAGGACTGAGGTGTCATTGTCCTACGTACAATGTTTCTTGTATCTTCTTCAATAAATGTCTTTATTTTTCATGGTACATGGCTGGATGCCTTCTGCACAGATTTCGTACTCTGGTCTATCTATCGTGACTCAAAGTAATCAGCAGGGAAAGCTTAGGAGAGAGAAACTGAGTGGACAGCTTTTGAGAGACATAACTGACACTCAGGGAATCCCCAAACTATAGAACGGGGCAAGATTACTGTGCCTCTACTTTTGCTTAAAAGTAGAATAAAATTTTCTTTATAGCATTTTAAATCTTAGTAAGATTATAAATAAGGCCCAAAACATTTTTTAAAAATGTTTTCTACTCCAGGTTTTTCATTGCTTACTGAATACAAACCTGTTCCTTTTCTAGATGATCTGCCTTTTGTCACTGTTGGTTTCTTCTTCACAGCTGGTGCCGGAAAAGTAGAATGTTCCCTCCACCTTCGAAGCTGAAAATTAATGAACTTCCACATCATGAATGCTTGGGTAATGCAAATCGATGCCAGAACAGCAATTCTGAGAAAATAAAAAAATAAACAAAATATTAGCATGCATCAAAACAGTGCTATTCCATAGTCTACCTTGTTTTGGTAGTATTTAGTGCTGAATTCCCAAGATTATGCTACTAAATAATTATCTCATTAATAAATAATCCCAGAAGTTAAATAAATGCTTTGATATTCAAATTTAGACACATAAAACAGACAGAAAATCAAATCAAATGAGCATTTTCCCTCACTCCCTATTTTTTAGGCAATTCATATCGTCAACTACGTAAGATACAGCTGTACGAGGTGAGAAAGAAGTTAAACCGACGTACCTCACAGCCAACACATTGAAGTTCCCAGTACTGAAATCCAGCTTCTGGTTCTCTGCTCTTGCCAGGCCAAAGCCAACAGTGAGTACCGAGAGAATTAAAGTCAGAAGTCTTCCCAAAACAAACAGAACTGCCCACAGAGAAAATCTGGAAGAAAAATGGCGTAAGTCAAATTCATAAAATTGCAACAATAAGAAAATATTCTAGTAGGGATCAGATTCTATTAAGTAACTGCACAATAAAACAGCATTTCTTCTTCTTCTTCAAAAAGGACTCTGCAAGTAAAATGCGTGGAAGATGCTGTTTTATCACACTCTCACAGAGGACACGCCAGCCTATGTAAAGTTCTAGAAGTCCAGTAAAGAAATGTTTTATTTTTTGTTTAGCTCGTCATTTTAAAAATATAACTACTATTAATGCCCCTCGGAATTACTGGCATGTATAATAATTTTGAAAACTGCTGGACAAAACACAACAAATACTGTGCTGGAAAAACGACACCAATTATTCTGTAAGAGTCTCAGTTCTACTTTTAAAGGTTTTACAGTCACACTGCTTCAACTCTGTTTTCAGATCAATTTTCCCATCGAAATGTTTTACTATCTTGAAGGCTATCTAACCTATCATTTCGTTTTCTTCTCCAAGTTCACTTCCCTATTATTCCTTGTCCAAAAGAAAACACACATGAAGACTGGAAAAGTTGAAAAAGCAAACCCCAAAAGCCTTCAGAATTATAAACTCCAACACAATCTCTTTCTAGCCTAAGAAAGCCTCTGTTTTAGAGAATAAAATACCAACCTGAACTGCTATTAGTTTCAAATTATTTAAAGCTGCTACGTGCCCTGGCTGGTGTGGCTCAGTGGACTGAGCGCCGGCCTGCGAGATGAACGGTCGCCAGTTCCACTCCCAGTCAGGGCACAAGCTTGGGTTGCGGGCCAGGTCCCCACGCCCCACTTGGAGGTGTGCAAGAGGCAACCAATCAATGTATCTCTCACACATTGATGTTTCTCTCCCTTTCTTTCTCCTTCCCTTCCTCTCTAAAAAGTCAATAAATAAAATCTTTAAAGCTGCTACTAACAACTTATAAAGTGACATAACTGCCCACAGCACGGCCCTTGGCAATACCGGCACGGCATTAATTACATGAGCACTTACCCTTTCTGGTACTTTTCATCCGTGAAATAAAACAGGCGAGAAATGTGGAAAAGAAATTCAACAAAATAATGTGGCACCAAAAGAACAAGTCCCAGATGATTCAAGCTGTTAAAAGAACAGATTTAAAATGTAAGTTACTTATTAGGGAAGACAGTTTATCATACTATCTTCCCAGTCCATATATACACGCAAGAAAAACCCCAACTTACTTCAAAAGATAAGCTCCGGCAATGTGAAAGAGGTACAGACCTATGTAGACGAGCTGCCGAGGAATATCCTCCTGCAAACAGAGAACGCATTACAGATGAACATGCTGAAGCACGCCTGTTCTTTAGGAGCATGTGCTAGGGTGAAAAGCACACTGCTGGGGAAGACCGAAGGCTGTTCTGCCACTGTACCCGACCCGAGCTGCTCATCCCAACTAAGAGCATGGCTTTAACAGGTCATTTAACTTCGTTTGGCTTCAGCTACCTCGTCTGTAACATGTGAATAATACTCGGGTTTGCCTGAGTCAGATGAACTCAAAATCCCTTTCAGTACTAAGATCTAAGGTTCTTTATATAATATACATTTATTAAATGACACTCTTAATACCCATGATAATGTCCTTCTAACATTAAAATTGCTTTGTTTTGCAGTAGAGATGCTTTTGTTTACCTAAAACAGTATTTACATTTTTTATTTATGCTTTTATTTATAGATTTATTGATTTTAGAGAGGAAGGAGGGAGAGAAAGGGAGGGAAGGGGAGAGAGGAAGAGACATGGACGGACATCGATGTGTTGTTCTACTTATCTATGCATTCACTGGTTGGTTCTTGTAGTGCCCTCATGAGGGACTGAACACATGACCTTGGCTTATTAGGATGATGCTCTAACCAATTGAGTGACCTGGCCAAGACCTAGCTCATGCCTTTAATCCCTTTCATTATCAGTTATATACATTAAAATTAAAGGTTAAAATTTTATCTTCTCACTTAGGATACCACCTAATTCTATATTCTTCCTTTTTTTAAAAATCCTGTAAGCCAAGTACCCACATTTTAGTTTTGCTTGTTTTATTCTTCCACAGTTTCTAGAAACCTGGTTATCTTAGAAACAGTGTTTTTTTTTTTTCTTTTTAAATGGATCATGCAATCAATTTAGAGGGTCACATTAACCTCTTTTAAAATATGAAATAGAATAGAAAATAATACAGTGTACAGCAAGCACACTGTAGTGTTTCATGAAAATTTTATTCCAGATTTTACACACACACACAAACACACATATACACACAGGATTATGGTGTAAAATCTAGGTTTCATCTTGGGTTGCAGTCAAAAAAGTTCACAAAATACAGTGTTGAGCCCAATAAACAAACACTTGTTAATTTATGAAATGCCTGTTCCCTGCATTTCTACTCTCTTTGATTTTGGCGGTTTTCCACATACAGGTATCCCCTGGCTTTTCCAAAGATCACTCTCGCACCACTTTGCTTGTACCAAAGACTACATTAGTATCTGTTTTTATAACTGGAAGAAACCCAGAGACGAGTGAAAAGCGCGTTCAGCACGTCTGGCAGTGAGTGTTACAGAAGAGCCGGTAGCCCCGCCACGTCCTTCCCCAGGAACTACACCCCGAGCTCAGCATCAGGCCCCCACGGCTTTGACCTGTGTCTGTGAGCATCTGTGCTTTATCTTCAGTTATGTTGTGCATCCGTTAGCAAGGCAAATTGCTTCTTTGCTTTACGGCATTTCTTCTTATGAAAGGTCTCATAGAAATACTGTACTTTTGTACAGCAGGGGAAACCTGTATGTGCACAGCTTTGTGTCATTTCAGTAGAGCGTTACTTCATCGAGTCTTGTGAGAAAAAGTAGGTATTTTACAAGTGTAGTTTTGAAATGGAAAACAGTCCTCTAGTAAGAAGGGTACAAAGATCAAGTGTTACAAAACATCAGTCAGTCCAACAGTCCTACAGACGGAACTATGTTTGAGGACTCTCAGGGAAAATCCCCAAGACGTAATACCAAGTGTATACTGGTTCTTCCAGCCAGAGAGAGAAGCATCTCTGTGAATATTCTATCTTAAGGTCCTCTCCACATAATTTTCAAATTTCCGATGAAATACTTCTCCTTACCAAAGGAGAGGGGGAAACCTCTCTCTTTTCTCATAATCATTTCAGAACAGCTAGTCGCAGTGTAACAGAGGTAATTTAATATGGTATATACATGCTTGACACATGATATGCTATATAAGATTTTGTTATGTAAATAAACTTTTCCTACCAGGAGCCAGGAATGAGGTTTTGCTTGTTTGTTTAAAGATTAAAAACTTTTTTATAACTCAAATGGAAAAATATGTAATGAAAATGAGTCATTAGAAAAGCTTTGCCAACTGATTATATATTCTTTTTTTTTCAATCCTTACGTAAGAACATTTTTTTCATTGCTTTTAGAGAGAAAGGAAGGGGCTGGTGGGAGAAACATCGAAGTGTGAGAGAAACACTAATTGGCTACCTCCCACAAGGGCTCAGACTGGAAATGAAACCCGCAGCCCTTTGGCTGCAGGATGCTACTCCAACCAATTGAGCCACACTGGCCAGGGCTGCTAATCTGTTCTTAATGCTAATGTTCACGTAGTTTATAGAAGAATGAAATCATGGAAAAATGACTTAAAATTCTGATATTCTCATTTTCCAAGGAAAATCTAATATAGAACACTAAATCAAACCAGATTCTAAAATCATAAATAATTTCAAGTGACATTTTTGGTTGTTATTCCAACAACTTTTTATTAAAAAGGTCAACCATACACTTAAGTGAACTTCTATATTTTTCTTATAAAAAGCTTTTCTTAAGTATACTATACAAAAAAAACTTTACTTTAAGCTGAGTATCACATATTTGCCCAAATATAAGGTAAAGATTTTCCCCCAAATCACAGACGGAGCCATCTCATATTTAAGTATTTTCAAAGCTCTGGCATTGCAGTAATCTACAAAACTTCAGGCAATATCATTTCAGCATGCTTAAGAGGTCTAGTGGAGGAGTCAGA
>VMDR010005884.1:33199-48718 GCA_007922815.1 Macrotus californicus | reverse complement strand
ACTGTACCTTGGGTCTATTATTTAAATCAACTTATATTATTTTTGTGCTCTGACGCACTGTTCCCATCAGCTTTGTGTCATCCCCAAGTGATATAGACATGTCATCTCCACATCACCAAAGTGAATTTAAAAAAAGAAACATAGTAGATCCAAGAGAATGGCCAAATAGTTACTTAATTTGTATTTCATCCACTTCAGAATGATTTATTCAAACTGTACTGTGTACTAACTGTGAGCAACAAGACATAGTTCTCACACTCAGTGAAGGAGACAGTTTAATACAACATGGTAAGTGCTGGGGTAAAAACAAGTTATGTTTGCTATGGCAGCACCTGGAAAATTTTTCAGGTCAGAGAAATCTTCTAGAAGAAACAGATGTAAAATTGAGGCACAGGTGTGACTAGATTGGTCCACATAGGAGGTGAAGTGAGTGTTACAAGTGGAAGAAACTGCATATTCCAACACCTAGAGGTGGAGGAGTGTGGCAGGAATGTAGAAATTCAATATCCATTCTGGCTAGATTGGGTGTATTTGTGTGGTTTGGGGGTCTCAAGAGGAATGGAAGAGGGTTGTAGGTAGAAAGACAAGAGCCGTAGGTAGAAGTGTAGGCAGACGTCAGACCTTGAAGAGTCTTGTGGGTCTTATTAAAACTCTTCCACTGAGGGAAGGAAGTGTTTTGAAGGATGTATGCCAGAAAGTAATATGATCAGATTTGCAGTTTTAATTGTTAAATAGCATCATTTGGATTACTTAAAAATGTTCAAATGTTACTGTAGTTATAGTGTGGGAAATGAATTAAAAGAAAGCAAAACTAGAGGCAAGGGAGCCTCCGATAGGATATTGCAGCCAATCAGGCTTGAGTTAAGCAGAGTGAGAGTGGCAGAGATGGAGAGATGTGGGAGTACTAGAGAGTTCAGGAGGTAACAGGGTTATGGCTTGGAGATGGAAAGGGGATAATAAGCGATAAAGGGAAATGAAGGAGGACTTCCAGTTTCTCAGTAATGGCACACAGGTGGGTTTTAGAGAGATAGTGATGAATGCAATTTGGGTCATTATGGGTTTGAAGGTGACTGTTGGAGAAGAAGTTCTTGAATATGAAGTTGGCTCAATGGCTCTGGAACTTTGGAGGGATAGCTGAGCTTGAACAAAGATGGCCTTCAACACAGATACCATTGATTATCCATGAAAAGACTAGGAAGTATACTGAGAGAAGTGAGGGCAGGCCACTCATATTTAAGAATTGGAAAGAGGAGAGATTCTGGAAAAATAATTGACAAGAAGCAGCTAAACACATATGAGAAAAACCAAGAGAGCAGGATGCCAGTGAAGTCAAAGGGTTTGTCTGGGGAAGGCAGGAACATCAGCAATAAAAGCACTGCTGACAGATCCAGTAAGATTATACTTAGTGACAAGAATGTCTTCTATCCCTTGAGGAAACTGTTTTGTGGGGTGGAGTCATAGCATGGGGGATAAAAACAGGATGGGGTGAGGACATAATATATTTAGATAATTATTTCAATTTTTAATTTTTGTAAAAAAGAAAGTAGAAAGACAAAGAGGTTGCAGTTGGAAAGAATGTTGTATTTGAGGATAGGAAATAGATCTCTAATACTTACAGGCAGGGGCTTGGAGCAGAAGCAGGAAAGGAAGGGATAGGAGGTTACTAACCATGTAAGGTCCCTCAGGCAATATGAGAAATTAGAACAGGTGGTGGAACTTGAGCACAGGTAGAAGAATGAATCTTGAAGAGCAGGGGAAAGACAAATGATTTCATTACCAGTTAAAGTAAGGAAGGAGAAACGTAATTGAGACTATACATTATGATTGGATTCAGCTACAAATGACAGAAACTACACAATGTAAGTGGTTTAAATAAGATAGAAGTTTATCTCTTTGTTTACAGTAACAATCCATTTTGTTTATGGCTGGTGTGGTATTACTACCCAAACTTAGGGACCTGGCTCTTTCTGTGGTTTGGATTTGTTGTACATGACATTGATTCTGTGGTCTAAGATGGCAGCATCTATGTGCCAGGCAGTGGGATGGAAGAGGAGAGGAAGAAGAAGTGGAATGCACAACTGTACTGTTTCCTAAAGAAGGTTCCTTCCTGAGAGCCCTCACATGATTCTCTTCTTTACATCCCCTTCACCAGAACTTAGTCACATTGCCAAATTGCAATGCAAGGGAATGTGGGAAATATATTATCCACTTTGGCTGAACACATGCCCAGACAAATCCAGGGACCTATCACCACGGAAGAAAGGGAGGATGAATATTAAGACACAATTATCATGTTGTGTGAAAGGAGGGACAAGAATGGAAGAGTTCCATAGGCCCATACAACACACATATGATTAAGATGTTGCAGCCTAATTTGTGGTATTTAACCATAGATTTTCAACATCTATAGTCATTAGGGAAATGCAAATCAAAATCATAATGAGATACCACGTTACATCAATTAGGATGATTATTATATTTTTATTTATTTTTATTTTTTAGAATAATATATTTTATTTTTTAATTACTTCATTGTTGTTCAATTACAGTTGTCTGCATTTTCTACCCCCCACTCCTCCCCCACCTCAACCAATCCCACCTCCTTCCCTTGCTTCCACTCTCCTCCTTGGTTATGTCCATGTGTCCTTTATAGTGGTTCCTGAAAACTCTTCTCCCCACTGTGCCCTCCCCCCTCCCCTCTGGCTATTGTTAGATTGTTCTTAATTTTAATGTCTCTGCTTATATTTTGTTTGCTTTTATCTTTTGTTGATTATGTTCCAGTTAAAGGTGAAATCATATGGTATTTGTCCCTCACCGCCTGGCTTATTTCACTTAGCATACTGCCATCCATGATGTTGCAAAGGATAGAAGTTCCTTCTTTCTCTCTGCTGCATAGAATTCCATTGTGTAAATGTACCAGAGGTTTTTGATCTACTCATTTAGTGATGGGCACTTAGGTTGCTTCCAGCACTTGGCTATTATAAATTGTGCTACTATGAACATTGGGATGTATAGGTTCTTTTGGATTGGTGTTTCAGGGGCCTTAGGGTATAACTCTAGCAGTGGAATTGCTAGGTCAAAAGGCAGTTCCATTTTTAGTTTTCTGAGGAAATTCCATACTGTTTTCCACAGTGGCTGTACCAGTCTGCAATCCCTCCAACAGTGTACTAGGGTTCCCTTTATAAGTTGTGACACCATAAAAGTCCTAGAGGAAAACATCAGCAGAAAAATCTCAGATATTCCATGCAGCAATATCTTCATTGATATGTCCCCTAAAGCAAGGGACATAAAGGAAAGAATAAACAAATGGGACCTCATCAAATTAAAAAGCTTCTGCATGGTTAAAGAAAACAGCATTAAAATGAAAGAGAACCAACTATATGTGAAAACTTATTTGCCAATGATACCTTAGAGAAGGGTTTGATCTCCAAAATATAGAAAGAACTCATAGGACTCCACTCCAGGAAGACACAAAACCCAATTAAAAAATGGGCAAAAGACTTGAACAGACACTTCTCTAAGGAGGACTACAGAGGGCCCAGAGACATATGAAAAGATGCTCAGCATCATTAGCCATCAGACAGATGCAAATTAAAACCACCATGAGATACCACTTCACACCAGTCAGAATGGCCATCATAAACAAATCAACAAACAAGTGTTGGAGAGGATGTGGAGAAAAATGATTATTATATTTTTTAAAAAAGAAGGAAATATATAACGTGTGTTGGCAAGAATGGGGAAATTGAATTGGAACACTTGTGCTTTGCTAGTGGGAATGTAAGGGGTGTAAGCACTGTGAAAAACAGTTTAGTGGTTTTTCAAAAAGTAAGAAGAGGAATTACTATACGATCTACTAATTTTACTTATAGGTATAAATCTTTAAAATCTGAAAATACACCAATGTTCATAGCAGCATTCACAATAGTTGAAAGTTAATGCAACCCAAGTGTTCATCAATGAATGAATGAAAAAAAATGTGATATAGACATACAATCAAATATTATTCAGCCTTAATGAAATTAATGAATGAAATTCTGCTACATGCTATAATGTGGATTAATCTTGAAAACATTCTAAGTGAAATAAGTTAGACACAAAATGACAAATAGTGTATGATTTCACTTATATGGGGTACCCATGATAGACAAATTCAAGAGACAGGAAAGAGAGTAGGAGTTACAGGTGGCTGAGGGGAAGAAGACATGAGGAGTTATTATTTAATGGATACAGAGTTTGGGAGACGATAAAAAGCTGTAGAGATGGATGGTGGTGATGGTTGCACAGTAATGTGAATGTAAATGCCACTGAATTATATGCTAAATAAAAATGATTGTGATGGTAAATTTTATGCTATCTATATTTTACCCCAATAAAGAAAAATAAAAAAAAAAGAGATAGAGGCAATTAGCTGTCCTTGGCATAGTGTGGATTCAAGTAAAGGTTTACACTTGGTGACAGGAAGCTGAAGGAGTTTGAATTTGGTGGCTTTTTAATCTGAGCATAATTTTCAAAAATGTGTATTTGCACACATGTGTGTACAGGTTAGTGTGTGTATCCACAAATCTATAGGCTGGTTTTCCAGAGAGCAGAAAAGAACTTAAGTAGTTACTGGTATAATGAGCAAAAGGGCTGACCAGTACATCAGAAAGATCCCATGTAGTATTTATCACTCCTTTCCTCATGGCATTCTCTTCTCCCTGGCTTTTTAAGATGTAATGTGATCTATCCCTACCTTACTTTTCCATCTCTTTTTCTGGTTCTGGCCCTGCCACTTAGAGATGGTAGCAGACCATGAGTTTTAAAGCATATTCAAAACTCATCTCCAACACCTTTCTCGTGTTAACTCCCTAAGGAATTACAAACATACAGTTTTGCAGTTTACAGAGTATTGTTACACCAAATATATTTCTTGATCTCCACATCAGTCAGAATACCCTTTTCTCATCCCAGCTCTATCATTAGCTCTAGCTTTTGAAATTTAGTTCTTTTTCTGAAGCCTTTATTTTCCTCATCTGTAAAGTGGGATATTTAAATTCCCTTAAAATGTAGTTTCGTGTTTAATTGAATTATGCTTGTGAAACCTGTTACTCCATACATATTGAAAAAGTAAAAGCCAAAGATTGTTTGAGGTCCTTTGAACAGCACAGGTATCAGTGAATGCACCTCCCCACTGGAGTCATCCTCAGCTCCCTCCCCCTGCCTCCCCTACCTGCTCCTGTAATCACTCACCACCGTGGTTCCATTCTACCTGCGAACAGTCTCCAGTGTCTGTCCCTCCTCTCTCACCTTTTGCCGCGGTCTCATTGAAGCTTAAGTCATTGCTTGCTAGACTAACGCAGCCTCTTCATAGGTTTGCTGCTACCAATTTACATCCCAGCTCATCTGAGCTTCCATATTGCCAATAACTAATTATCTTGCTATACCCCGCCACCACATTTTGTCACATTGGTCTTTTTCTTGAAACCTTCACTAGCTCTGCATGGCTTTCCAGATAAAGCCCATGTTCCTTAAGTTGGCACCGAATGTCCTTCACTCTCTTGCCCCAGCCTCTTTCTTGCTCTGCCTTTCAGCATTCTCCTCATTTTGCCTCACTGACCCTGAACCCAGACTCCCACGCTGATACCCTTTTGTAGCACAGCGCCTTTGCACATGCTGTTCTCTGATGATAACACCCTTCCTGCATGACTAGCACAGTGCAACAGGTGCACACTTGTTTCCATGTGGAGGGTGATGGCATGAATAAGGTCAGGAAAAGAATGTAAAAGTCTGAAAAAGGAGAAGAGTGTTTCGAGAGCTACTCTCACTCACTGTTTCTCCACCAGCCTTCTGTCAGATCCCTCCCAGCAGTGTCCTGGTCTCTAGTCTGCATTCGGGAAAGAGGAAGGGGTTAGCCACCCAGGTTGTTAGAGTTGTGGCTGTCTAAGCATGGTCATGGAATCAGAAAGCATGGGCCTTTCTGACATGCAGCTGTCTGCCTTTCAAGAAGCCCTTTGGGTGATCGGCACTACGTTCTGAGAACCACTGACTTAAGGAGCTGTGAGGCACATAGATGGCGGGAGCCCTGTTCGGAAGGGGCCACTCCCAGCTCAGTGAGGAGAAGAAATCATGGGCCCTGCCCTCACTGGAGGGGCCTCAATTTCTCTGGAATATTCCCGCCTTTGCAGTAAAAGCTCACCAGGACGAAGCAAGCTTGGTGGTCTGTAACCTGCTGTAATGTATGCCAGTACATGCATATTCCCTTTTTCTGGGTTTGCCAGAATAGGCAAATAAAAATCCAGGGTGCCCAATAAGTTTGAATTCCAGATAAGCAGCAAATAATTTTTGATTATGCACAGCACATACTTTACTAAAAACAAACTTATTTGTTTTTTATCTGAAATTTAAATTTAACTGGGGCATTTGTTTTGTTCTCTTTTTATCTAGCACCTGACTTTTGTTCGTAATGTTAGTTCCCTGCGGGAAATAGTCTGATCAAAATCAGGTCTGAAAGATAGAAGTAAGTATTAATACGTTGGTTTTTTGGTATGTTTGTTTTAATTTCATTTAGTTTTTTACTTTTTATTGGGGAGGTATATGATTTGACAGGGAAGAGAAAGAATAGCTGCTCTTTGTGGCTAACTGGATTATTTGTGAAATCTACATTTGGGGGAGAGAGTGGGAGAGGGAGGGCGAGAGATGGTTGAAAGTGGCCCACTAGTCAGGAAGTCCCTCCCCTCCATTGAAATAACTTCTGCTGAGCATCTGCTCTGGACCAGGCGCTGAGACCACATCCCCTGAAAGAGAAATGTGGAGCAAGCTTCATGGAGACAGAGCTCCCTCCCTCGGGACTCTGGTTCCTGGCAGGTCTCCTACAGCCACCCCCCTACCTGTCCCCGGTGGCAGGATGCCACCTCAGAGGGTGGGACTGTGGGGCTGTGACTGGGGAATGAATGACAGGCTTCCTAACAGAATGCAGCTGAGGGAGCGGCTTGCTGACAGAACAATTTGCTGGTGCCCAGAATATCCGCCCAGGCTCGGGAAGCAGCAGCCCGGGCGTCAGGAGGAATTTCAGCATTTATCATCTGCCTGGGTGTCAGGTTTGCTCGAGCCAGCACACTTCCCACTGTGCTTTCCCAGGCCTGCAGCCTTGCCATGCTGTCCACCCGGCTCCCAGAGCCTTAGCAACAATTCCTGATACCATCCCCTTTCTTCCCCCTCCTGAGTCACGTGTGTTTATGTAAATGACTGGAAAAGCACTTTTCGGCTTATTTCTGAAGCTTAAGGGCATCCTGAGAAGCCTGTTATTGAAAAATCAGGAACTGAAAAGCAACTTCTTAGACAATGAATTAGCAGCTCAATGACGGCGGGTAATGCCAGTGTACAGTAACTGGCTGCATTACAAGCAGGAACTCCCCTGGGATGCGGTAATCAAACACGTGGCAACAGGTTGTCTGTTTCAACCAGTGTGAGTGATCAAAGGAGATTTGCAGTTAATCCAAATATAACAGAAGTATTGGAGAGAAGGCCAGGAAGGGAGAAGCTAGAGTGGGGAGGGGTGGCCAGAGCTTTCTGACCTGGAGTTCCGTGTGTGCAAGTGAGAGAACTTCGGGAGCAGTGGGTAAAGTTGATTCATCTGAACCCTTGAGGCACTGACTCTGTAGAGGGGAGACTGAGGCTTGGCTTCTCGTGGAAGCAAACCAGAAGATTAGTATCAGCTCTTGCCTCTTTCACTTGACCCATAATTAACTAGTGTTTAGTGATGTGCTTCAAACTTCTGAGTGTATACTGTTTGGAGGGGTTGGGGTGAGGTCAGAGGTGGGGAACCGCTTGCTCTACCTGGAGGTGCTGATTAGATAGCGGAATTTCGGGGGACAGGTCAGTTTCTATGTCAACCTCTGTGGTTCTCAAAGTGTGTTCCCAGACCAGCAGCATCAGCATAAGCTGGGAATTTGTCAGAAATGCAGATTCCTAACTCCTAACTCTTCCCCTTCCCCGACCTGTAGACTCCCAGAAACTCTAAAGCGAGGGCATTAGGAAGCCCTCCAGGTGCGCTGACATTCACTAAAACTGGCTAATCTGGTCACCTGGGTGCTGTAGTACCAGGTAGTGCACAGAGCTCTAATGTGGGCTTGAGTGTGAGCGCACCCATGGCCTGTTTCTGATCCTGGAGCAATTCTGTGCTGACCCATGCTGTCCTGATCCCCTTACAGGGCTATGGGGCTATGGGGAAACGGATTTAATGTTTATTAAACACGCACTAGTAGTTGGTGCCAGGTCGTCATAAATGTTTTACACGTGATATTCTATTCAATCCTTTCCACAGGATTGTGAGCTAGATACTATAGGTGTGATTTTATTGCTGGAAAAAAGTTTGACTCAGAAAGGTCAACTTGTCCAGGTCTGGGTGTCTCCCGAGTCTATTTATTCCATAATCCCACACAGTGTCCCTGACACATGTGTCCTCTACCTCTAGAATGCCTTGCATGCCACCTACACGGAGCACTGCCAGCCTGGCAGGGCCCCTGTTCTTCTACACGACTGTCCCTCCCCCACCCCACCCGACTCCTTGCCTCATGTTAATTTCCCACCTGAGTACTGAGTACTTTATAAATAGCAAATCTAAAATGAATTTTCTACCAGCGATCATTAGCTCCCTTGACATCCATTAAACATTCTCGCAAGCAGAGGGAAGTGACAAAAGGGATTGATTTTTACAGTATGCTTAATAGGGGAAAAGAAAGAAAGGTGTTGACAAGACTTTTTTTTTCTGTCCTGATATCACGAGGAATTTGAAATCAGTTGAATGACTTTTATCTGAAAAAAAAAAAAGGCGGCTAGGGCTGGGGGTGGGGGGAGAGAGGGCGGGAGGGAGAAGCGGCTTCCCCAGCACCCTGCTCAGCCCATTTCTGTATCTGACAGGTAAACATGAAGTTCGTTAGCTCATGCCAGCCACCAAGATGAATATGTCAGATTTAATGCTTCAAAATATATAGGGTCCAGGCCGGGGAGAGCGTGGGGGTAGGGTTAGGAGAGAGGAAGAAGAAGCAATCTTCTGCTGAAACTACTGGAAGGAGAGATGTGTCGATGCAATAGTTGAAGTCAGAGGAGGCTGGCACATGAGGCATGGTTGCTGAAAATTTATCTTTGATTTCAATTTTCCTATTTGTCAGCAATAATTAGATTCACAAAATGTTTTGCCACTGTTCTAAAATACTAATAAGTAGAGGCCTTCGTAGCGTGGTTAATGGAGTCTTTTTTCTCCTAGTGGGGTCTACAGAAATTCCATTACAGCAGAAAGTCAGACTATATTACAGGGCTTCACTATACGTGGACTCTGCTGCCAAGGTAGCGCCCTCCTGGAGCCTGGAGCTTCATATTGAACCACAGAGACCCTGGCTGGAAAAGGGGTTCAGTCTTCTTGACCTGCACAGACCTCCCAGGGTCATGCGGGAAGCCAGCCAGCCAGAGTCAAAAGAAAAAGCAAATTCAATACAGTATTGCCGCCTGGCTAAGGATTCCCTCCTGGTACAGGTTGAAGAGAGAAGACAGGAGGAGAGGACAGTCAGGTGGGAAGGGTGGCTCCTGTCCTGAGAGAAGAAGCCATTCCCCATCCATCACCGAAATGAACTCTCCACAGGGGTTTAATTAAAGCTCAAACCCCACCCAGTGGCAGAACTGACCTGTGACTTTCCCTCAGTCCCCACCCTTCTCGAAAAGCCGAGTTCTCTAGAGACAGTGTTTGATTAAAAGATCCAAGCTCTATTTTCCCCTCAGGGACTTTTCCCTGAGTTGTCTGCCCCTCCCTGCTATCCCAGGGAACTCCCTGCAGGCCAGTGTGTGTGTGGGGGGGGAGTAGGGGGGGCGAGGGCACGTGACAGCAGTCATGTGCGAAGTGTAACTTGCCCGCACTCTCCAGACAACACAGTGGGTAAGGAAGAGCCTGATGCAGCCCCACCCGCCTCCCACCTTGCTTTCTTCGCCAGCCCTGCCATCAAGGGCTCTTCTGTGCTGGGTCTGCTCAGAGGAGCTAGTGCCTGTCTCTGGGACACCTTCTCCTGGGTGCACTGCTCCTAGAATCCAGTGAAGGCAAGACCTCGGCTGCAATTCCTCTCAATTTCCTTCCCTAAGTTCTGAAGAGAAACTGAAGCTGTCTGTTTTAAACTATCCACACCAACAGGAAGAAAGAAAACCCAAGGGACCTTGGAGATTTCCCTCACCTCCCCCCAACACTCCCTTCGTGTTAAATTGTGCTTTGCTTGGCCTAGTTCAAGAGCGACTTGGAACTAAGCTGTAAATGGGAAATGATGGAGGGATATGTGGATGGGCAGGGGGCCCAACAAGGATTAACCACTCAGCCTGGATAAAGGACAATTTGCAGAAGCCACTCCTAGCAGAGGGAAGAGGGCACATGCCTAGAATTAATGCAGGGCAATTTCCTCCCTTCCCCCACCTTGACCTCCACAGGCATCCTGCTTTCCTGGGCCTTTCCCCCGGCTGTTCTATCCTCTGCCATGCCTACCTCTCAGTGTGGACAGGGAACAGGAGCCTGGGCCCCAGCCCTGAAGTGCAAAGACCTTCCTTTGGCTAGGCTTCTCTCTCGGCCCCTCCTCCCTCTCGCTCTCCCCACCAATCACTGTTTCACTGCCGCCTTGCTTTTCCCTAGCGGCATGTGCCAGATCTTATCCCCATGCAGCACTTCAGGATGAAAGGAGGAGGGGACATTAAATCCACCAGTGATACGCGGGGCAATTGGAAGAAGCTTTTGTTGTGTCATTTCCTACCTCCTTCAGCCTATTAAGCAAACAAAAGTGCTTGTGGAATGAGAAATGTAAATGGCCAACGCAAGCCGATTAATCCTGGATGTACAATTCCATTAATAAGGCCTCTTTTTAATAGGCGGCTCCGGCAGCAGCAGCGGGCAGGCCAGGAATTGATGTATTCTCTGTAATTGTATTGCAACTAATAGGATATGAAGAAAATTGTACCAGAGAAGCAAGACTTTCAACACCATTTTCCGATCAGCTAAAATAATGACTTGCAGAGGAAAGTCTTGAAAAGTAACGACACGCAAAAAATATAACATCGTCTGGGAGTATCCATTATTCCAAAGCCTAGTCCGGGGATCCTATTTCTCCATCTTCTCCCTAATCTCTTTCTCTCTTTCTCCCTCCACCCTGTCCCTGCTTACCTGGCTCACCTTCTTTCTTCTCTTCTCCATCACAGGTAATAACCAAAACCTAGAGGAGTCTTGTCACTGTCCAGGGAGATCAGCCCCTTCCTGGCCCCAGCCTGCACCTGACACCGCAGCTCACAGACAAAGGTTCCTTTGCCAACCAATGTGGAAGTCACGAGGATTTGAGAGAGGCAGAGTGCTTAGAAGGGACACAATGTTGGCTCTTGAACTAGTTAGTTGAGTGACTTTGGGCCAGTCTCTTCAGCTCTCTGGGTTCCCTTCCAGCTCCAAGATTTAGTGAATCTGAGTCTGTTTCCAAAGAGCAGGCTGGGAGACAAGCTGGTATCACAGCATTCCAGAACCAAAAAGGTGTGCTCATTACCTGGCTGTCCACCTGCCCAGAGGCTCTGCGCAGCCCAGGTGCCTGAGACGATGCCTTCTGTACATCTTTAGTCATGGATAAATGTGTTTTCTTCACTCCTTCATTCACTCCCTCATTCAACCAATATTTTTATTTTATTTTATTTCTTTATCTCACCTGAGGCCATGCGTATTGATTTTAGAGAGAAAGGAAGGGAGGGAGAAAGAGAGAGAAAGAGAATCATCCATCAGTTGCCTCTTGTTCACACCCCAGCTGGGAATGAACCTGCATCCTAGGAGTGTGCCCTGACCAGGAATCAAGCCCATGACCTTTCGGTCCCCAGGACAATGCGCCAGCAAAGTGAGCCACATTAGCTGTGCATTCCCTCAATCAACAAATATTGACAGGGTACTTCTGATGGGCTAGGCACTGATGTGGGTTCTGGTGATGCAGCTGTGAATAAAGAGCCATCCTTGCCCCCATGAGGCTGCAGTCTATCGAGTCAGCAAACTTCTTGCTGAGCCCTCCCTCTATGTTATATCAGGCCTTGGGGTGGTTGAAGCTGTGCTGGGACAGAGCCTAGAACGCCTCTGCTGTTGCGGACTTGTCTGTGGGCCACCTCGGGAGTCAGGGCCCTTGGTCATCTCCTGTTATAGACCCTGCCTGCCTTTCCTGGTGGCCAGGTCTCTGTCCTGCCCATTTGTATGTGGACTTTGACCCTCCCTTGGTTGAAGGCCGGAGAGTAAATACAAAAAGAAAAGGCAAAGCACATTTCACTTGAAATCCCCAAGGAAACGGATGTGATTGCTGTACAGAAATGGTTCCAATAAGGGCAGAAAGGAATATTGCTTTTATAGCTTTTGGGACATAAAACATTTAGAAAATGTGATTGACTGGCAGGGTCTAATTTATCATTTATCTCATTCCCTCTGCTCTCTCACTCTCACTCCCTCCCCACCACACGCAGGCAGACACTCACAGGCCAACTTTTTTTCCCTTTTTGCTTTCCTATCTTTTTCTCTTTCAGAGACTTGGGTTTATCCTCATTCTGTTAAGCAGGAGAACTCCTGTGGCTATTTATAATTAATGCTCAGAAACCTGCCAATCCATTTAATGACACTAGCAGGTCATGGCCCCCTTATAGCTCTCCATTAATCATCATTAGAACAGCTCTGAGTTTTTACATTCTTTTTAAATGTTAATTCACCTCTGTAATGCTCCTTTTAGTTTAACTGTAAAGAGGCAAGTGGCTGGCCCCTGTGCACTGCCCGCCAGGGGAAGGCCTGGTGGAGTTGATAAAGCTTGCTTGATCCCCTGTGTTCTTTTGCCCTCCACCCCCTGTCCCCTCTACCAGATGTCAAACATTTGTTCTTTGGTTGCCTATACTTATCTTTAAAAAAAATGCCTAGTAGCTTAAAGTTCCAGGCAAATAAACACATTCTGATATCTCTGGACTCCTGGGGCCAAGGCAACACCCTCTGAGGAGTTACTGAGTCAGTGCTGTGACATGTGACGTATGTCATGACATGTGACATGGTTTTGTAGTTCCTGAACGTGATGGAGCCAAAACGGCCCCAGAGGTACATCGAGTGGAGAACTGTCCCTGTGGTTTTGCCAGCGCTCAAGAATCCACTCGGAAACAATCAGGCCAAAGTTGTCATGTAAAGAATTCTCTTCCTTTCTGTCAAGAGAGTGTGCTCTGGCCTCGTTTTTTTGCCATTAATAGCTATGAGACCTTGGGCAAAACATTTAACCTCCTTCCCCAGCCATGAAACGGGGCCCATATCAGGCTTGCATTACTGATAAGTTTAAATCTGTAACGATTACATGGAGGTGCAATTATACTAAACTTTGAAAACTGACCTAGCCATGCAAGGTGTCAGAATTAGTATCCCGTCTTGCCTTTATCTGCCGCTCCACATATACGTCTCAACCGCCAGCCGAAGGCTTTCCCTGCCATCGCTCACGTGGTATGTACCTGCTCTCTAACCTCCATTTTGGTTGCATTTGTATCCTGCTTCTCCAGCCAGAAAAGTATATTTTGAATCATCAGAATATATGCAGTAGAAAAAAATGTTAAATTGGAAATGAGGGGAACTAAATTTGAATATCAGCTCCGTTACTTAATTGTGCAAATCTGAGCAACTTCATCTTTTTGAGCTTCATTTCTCTTATTTTTAGACTTCATATTTTTAAGACCCCTTTATCTAGTAAATTCTGTGATTGTATTGTTTTTCTTGTGAGTCAGGCTAAAGGGCCCTGGCAGGGACTTAGACTCAACAGGGACAAACTGGTCCCTTTGCCCATCTGAGCTCTTAGATTCTTCTTGTCTGGTCAAGCAAGACACCCCAGAGTTTGGAACTCCAGCCAAAGCAAACACAAATAGATGAGGAGATGGAAAATATACATTTAATTCATCTTTGAGACACTGATTTCTCTGGACACCAGCCACCTTTCTGCTAGGCATTTGGCATTTGAACTCATTTACAAGGCTGCCTCAGATCCACACATTAAGTTGAGATGACCCTTCAGGGTCTACAGGTACCAGGCACCTCGTAAGTGACATCACATCATCCTTTTTCATGCTCCACCCAAGCAGGTTAACTTCACTTTGTGCGTGAATAAACTGGGCCTCAAGGGGCCCTGGGCCCAGCCCCAGGTTTATGTGGTTGGTCCATTATAGGTTCACAGGTCAAACCCATATTTCTTGAATTTAAGTTCAGATTTTTGTTTTGTATTACTTCGTTTAGTTTTGCTTATTCCTTCAGCTTTTTTGGTTAAGGCCGAGGTGGTACCCCTGGATAGGTAAAGATCTACTTAGCATCTGCTCCCGTTCTGGCGCGAATTATTCTAGTGACCTATGATTTGGGCTAAAAACCTACTTTCCTGCTTGGATTCCTCATTGTGTTTACATTGGCATCGGCATTACAATGTATAAATAAGCTTCCCTGCTTTCTACAGGGGAGTCCACCGGCCACCCCTTCTCATTTTCAGTCTGCCTACCTGTGTAGTCTGAGGCCTATTTCTTACAGGTACAGTCATGCTGCTCTTCCCTTTGCCCTGAAAAGCATTCCTGACACCAAAAGAGGCATCAGCCCCCGAGCTGGGCTCTGGCCATCTGTTCTGCCCATCACTTGAGAAGCAATAAAACCTGCCTGACAATTATGTGAGCACAAAGGGCAGAGAGGGCTGCATGGCGGAACGCTGTGTAAGATTCCTTCTTCTAAAGGTTGTGGCAAGAATATTTCAGCCAAAAAGAGCTCCAACAGCAAGTAGAATACTGTGTCATCTGCTGCTTTTTCATTTCACTACTTTGTTTTATTAATGGATTTCTGTTGGTTTTTGCTTGGTACAAGTTAATAATAATACGACCTTATAATCACGCAATGCTGCACACATTTGAAAGGGCTTTCACAGATCTATTATATCTGTAAATCTTCTTGACTGCAGTAGAATTTTAGAACTGAAAAGGCCTTTGAAAGCCATTTAACCCAACTCCCTCCGTTGATTATTATTGATATATTTTGTTTGGTTTGAGTAATATATTCTTATTAAATATAATTTGGAAACCATACCAAAGTAGTTTTAAAAAGATTTAAAGTCACTCATGCACAGTTACATTTAATGTATTTCTTTCCATTTTTTCTTATTCTTTGCCATGGTTTTTATTATATAGTTATATCATTTATATCTCATTTTTTTCTTTTAAGAATAGATCAGAAGCAATTTTCCATGTCATTACATAGTATTAGTGAATATAATTTTAATTAGCTTCATTACATTACATCAAGTAGATGTACAATACCATTACCCAATGTTTGGACATTTATGTTGTTCTAATTTTTGGCTGTTATAAATAATGTTTCAGTGAACATCTCTATGAATATGGCTTTATTCCAGTTTTAAGATTTTTTCTCCTTAGGCCAGATTACTAGTAATCCTATTAGCGCCATCTCCTTTATTTTACTTAGGGAAACTGAGGCATAGGAAATTAAGTACCTCC
>VMDR010005884.1:0-33099 GCA_007922815.1 Macrotus californicus | reverse complement strand
AACTAGCATAAATTCTGTAGCACTTCTACGCAATGTGTAGGAAATTAAATACAGCAGCACCCATATATATTTAGAAATGATATGGATGACATGTGTTGAAAAATACCTTTTGCATCTTTGACAACATATGATGTGCACATGGACCTTAAACCTGTTCTGAAAATTCTTGCCTCTCCAAACTAGGGACCATTGTCCTTTAAGAAGAAGAAGTCATCTTTAATTTTCTGCCAGGAGTGTCCTTCCAAGCTAAAGCCCATAGGAACCACAATTACCTCGTGCTGGGTCTTCCCTGTCCTCTTTAATTAACAAGGGCAGTTTAGTGGTAGGAGAGAGATAAGGTGAATGTTTTGAAGATTGAGAGTTGGAACAAGTTTTATATAAAGACTTCAAGGCTTTACACCCTAAAGGAATAGTCTTCAATAATAGCAATAATTTAAATTTAATGACTGCTTACTGGGTACCTGGTACCATCCTAGTTGTTGTGTGTTTTATTTCTGTTAATTTTTAGAATGTTCCTTTGAAGTGGGTGTTACATATATCATGATTTTATAGAGGAGAAGACTGAGGAAGACACAAGTTCATTTCACACAGAAACTCGTGGGAGGGCGGGGATTCGAGCCTGGGGAGCATGGCAGCCAGTCCCATATGCTTACCCTGTGCACACAGCCTCCTTTACCCAATGTTCTCGGGACAATGAGAAGTGTAATAAAGCAGGTCTTGGTCCTATGTGTTCAGCTTTTGTTCTCATCCTTACCATGCATTTAGAAGCCAATTATGGGCTGAGGGACAATATAGGAGTCTCGGGACCCTCCTCTTTACCACCTGGCTTTTCTTCCTGCATAGAAATTAATGGATGCTCTAGCATGTCTACAAAGGGATTTATGGATGATCATGTTAGACTATTAGATTGGATCACACTAAGTTGCCGATATTCAACCATTTTGATGTCTAGTAACATTTCTGGAAGACTTGTTCTACTATATGTATGGGGCCTGATTGCTTTCATGTAGTGTATTGTAATAAAGTGAGGAAGGTGGATATCTAACCACCCAGCCCCCGCCCCTGCAGCTAGCTTCAGGAAGCTGAAAAGGACCCCGGCTAACTTGGAGTATCAGGATGAGGAAGCTGTAATGAATGTGATAAGCATACCTGCCCCTTCTCTCCAGTCTCTCTTCACATCACCTCAGGTTTACCAGCTAAACCGAACAACTACAACTTGCTTTCTGTTCCTACAAGCTTTCCTGAGGACTCATGTTGGGGTTTGTGCCTCCTCATGCTGGAGATCACACTCCTTTTTGAAATATAGAGCCCCAGAAGAGCTCCCTCCAGAGGTACAACCTTTATCCTTGGACAGTATCTCCTTTCTGAATCCGTGCAGTGCCAGTCAAAAGCTCAGGAGTGAGCACTAGAGGGACCTGCGTTTGAATCCTGATGCTAATACTCGTTACGTGAGCTTAAGTAATTTGTTCATTCTCTTTCGGCTTTGGTTTTATCCACATAAAATGATGTGATGATTAAGTTCTAGAATACATGTAAAGTGGTGGTACACTGCATACACCGAACACAATTTTGCACGCCCTTCTTTCTGAATTGGTGGCCAGAGAAGGATGCCTGCAAAGTCTGAAGGTTGCCTCTACACAGAAAGCTTATGTGCTGAACTGTATGTTGACCCCAAAGTTTCAAGGACAGGCTTGCTTATGTGAACAATGGACCACAGCATTTGAAATAAGGCATGTTTTAGAAAATCTAGGACATCTGTTCTATATTATTTCATGTTTTTCTTCGGCTTGGTGTAAAACCCATTTTCTGCTCCCTCTGTCTGATGTTAACCTTGTGTCTTCTCAGTTTTCTACTGAATCTCTCTAACAAATATCACCTCTCCCATGCAAAGGTACAAAAAATAAAAATAAAAAAATAGACATGGACAAGTGGTTCAGTTGGTTGGAATGTTGTCCTGTACACCAACAGGTTCCATGTTCGATTCCTGGTCAAGGCACATACCTAAGTTGCAGGTTTGATCCCCAGTCAAGGTGTGTACAGGAGGCAACCAATCAATGTTTCTCTTTCACATTGATGTTTCTCTCTCTCTCCCCCGACCCCTTCCTCTCTCTCTAAATTCAATAAACATCCTCGGGTGAGGATTAAAAATAAATTAATGAGGCACACTTAGAGACAGAAAGAAAAGGACCAGGGAGGCGGATGGAGAGATATAAAAATAAAGGGATAGAGATCGAGAATGATAATAGAAGATAGATAAATAAAAAGATAGTAAAACCCTTAGAATTCAAAAAGCAAAAAAATATATAGATATATAGTGGTTACATAACACTTTAATTAAAAACCATTTCCTATTGCCCTTATGAAGAGCATCCCTATGCCACATAAAGAGTAAACTCCTGGTCATGTAGTTTTATCCATTCCACCAAAGGCCTGAATGCTATCCAGACATCTGTAGTGTTTGAGAAAGTGTGTTGCTGTCCTTTTTTTTTCTCAGGGTGGACTATCGAGATCTCTCTTCTCTATTGATTTCTTAGGTTAGAGCATGGGTTTTGAAAATAAGTAGACAGGGTTTAAATCCCTGATATGTCCTCTCCTGTCTATAAGCTATGTAACCTCATTAAATGTAGCTGTGATACTTTTGTCTTAGTGTTGGTATGAAGATAAATGAAGTAATATATAGCATCACTTGATATATAGTAGATATTCAGTAAATAGAGTCACTGTATTTAATTTTTGATATTTAGATGTGTCCGTAGTTGTTCTTATTTCTTCTTCCATTGGATGCCCTTCATGCTTACGATCGTTCCTCTCCTCCTGGAGGATGGTGGGCATTGGGACAAGATGTTCTGATAGGGGCAATGAGACACGGTAAGCTCATCATTTCCTTCAGATGCATTTTATCATCCAAATCTTCATCACCTCATAATTATTCTCATCATCATTTGAGTCAGACTATTGAGTATATATGTTTGTGAAAATGTAATCTAGAAGTTTTACCCAGAGAAGGACTAAACTGTGGCTGATGGCCACTGAGTTGCAGGTGGCAGAGAGGCGGTTAGCTGTGCCTTGCTCAGCCATCAGAATTTTGGCGGAAGTCATTTCACTACTGTAGGATAGTGTGCCCTGTGAGCTGAGAGTCATCCTAAGATGGTTTCTGGATGTAGAGCCAACTTTGGAAAGACAGCTGGCAGAACCTGGGACCTTCAATGATTTATATGGATGGGAACACTTGGCTTCACAGAGCCTTAAGCGTAGATTATATTCCAAAAATAATGTTATGGGTACAACATCATGAAAATTGCATGTCATGTCATAACTACAATAATAAAATATTGGATCTACTTTTAGCAGTTATTGTGATTGTTGTTCCTCGGTTTCATACATGGAGCATCACTGGTATTCAATATCTTGTACTGAGTTATTTGGAAGAAAGTGGTCGATGGAGACAATTTCTTGTCTCCACGAAGACAGGCAATGAGGCTGTAGAGAAAACAACCAAATGTTGGAGCATCCTGCTTGCCCTGTGGCCAAATGGAATTTGGCAGGTGAGATCCCTTGGGAAAGGTTAAAGATATGAGAAACTAAGAGAAAAAAAGGAGTTACATGAAAACCTGTTACGAACACTCATTGCATGAGTGGAGCAATTTGTTTAGAGGTCCTGTTAATGAAGTCACAAAAACAAACAAACAAACAAACAAAAACAGAAGCCAATAAATGGGTAGAGTCAACCCAGATATAGTGCATGCCCACACAGGATGGAAAGAGACCCAGAAACAACAAAAAACTGAACATAAACCTGCAATATCATGCTATTAACTAAAAAATAATTATTGAAACAAAGCAGATAATCCAGGGTAAAAACATAGACACAATGGGATATCCTCTGGTCACACTGGTTTTACTGGAACCTTCAGTAAACTTCTGTGGCATCTACAGTGTCCCTAAGGAGCTCCGTGGAAATGACCAAAGGGCTGTATCATAGGGCCGATCAGACTGTCACAGGAAATAGTGTAGTTCAGCAGGAAGAAATCTAAGGGGTTACTAGATACAAATTCACAATTAAAATAAAGAATGCTCCATGCGGATGACTAGCAGCTGCTCTTCATTAGCCTTTGGGGACTGTAGAAGGTTAAACCTAATTTAATTGCTGTAGAAAAAGCTTAGACTGCATGAAAAGGAAACACCAACCAATCCGTTTACACTTCCCCCACATTCTGAGAACTTCCACATCCTGGGCTGTCATCATTCTCTGAGAGGAGACACTGTT
Organism: Macrotus californicus; assembly: GCA_007922815.1. Classification (NCBI taxonomy): domain Eukaryota; kingdom Metazoa; phylum Chordata; class Mammalia; order Chiroptera; family Phyllostomidae; genus Macrotus; species Macrotus californicus. The sequence goes on along the minus strand of VMDR010005884.1, from coordinate 28,832 downwards.
TACACTCACCCCATTTTCCCAGAGGTTGCTTCTGATTCTGCCATATGAAATAATGAGATACTTCACTGTTCACCAAGGACACAGTCTACCCCTGTCCCAAAGGTGATGGCACATTTCCTAAACCCAGGTTCTTACTCATGTCCTATTTGCATTTTACTTTTTACTTGCTATACATGCTTTGGTCCTCTTTGCAAGCACCCTCAATTCCCTGGTTCTCTTTCCTTCTGTTGCACTTCCTTGGAAAAACCTCAAGCTGGGTTGAAACCACCTATTCATTTTCTCTGATCCTGGACTTGGCTGGGAAAAAAAAACATGATTGATGTCATCTTAAATCTCTGTGTGTGCTTTCTACTGCCCAGGAGTCCTACTGTGCATTCCTAGAAGGTTTGCTCTCTTTCTCCGAGATGTCTAACTTGTACTCTCTTCCCCTACTCAAAATTTTTACAATTTTCCAAAATCTCCTCACTCCCATTTGTGGTGAATGAGGAAATATGAGCAATCAGGAACTAACTCATCATTCAGATGCCAAATTTTCTAATGCATCTCTCTTTCATAACAAATAAAATGCCCCTCTGCATTTTAGAGTTCCACGTCTCAGTTTATGCTCTGGAGCCTCTCCCTTCCACTCTCCAGGACTCCAAACCCACAGTTGTCTTTCTCTCTCTTCTACATCATTACTTCTTCTTTCCTCTCCATGGATCATTCTCATCTGCACACACACCTGCTCAAGCATCTTCTACCTTTAAAACAGTGGCTCTCAGGTCAACACCTTCTCCTGACCTCATCCTCCTTCAGCTACAGGCATATCTTCCTGCTCCCCTTCCCAGTAAACCTTCTCAGAAGAATGACCTGTATTTACCGTTCACTTTTCTCCTCTCTTTCACTCTTCAACTCTCCTGCCTGGACCCTGGCTCCCCTAAAGCTGTTCTCATCAAGGTCATCGACAATGTTTATATTGCCCAGTGCAGTGGTCAATTTCCAATCTTTTGTCTACCTCTCAGCTGCATTTGAAGTCATCGATCTTTTCTTCCTTCTTAAAAATGTTCCTCTTGGTTTCCCTGGCATCCTACTTTCCTGGTTCTATTCCCACCTCATTAAACCCTTCTGTCTCTTTTGCTGACTTGTCTCCTCCACCTGATGGCCATAGGTTGGGTTGCCAAGAGCTCTGTCCTGGGCATTTTCTCAATCTACTTTTCTAAGGCATCTCATGTAGGACTATGGTTTCCAGTACTTCATATTGGTGACTGTCAAATTTCTATCTCCAGCACAGACTCTGCCTGAGAATTCTAGATTGATAAAGATATCTCAAACTTAATATGTCCATTCATTCAGTTACCTGTATTTTCTCACATTTGGGGGATGCATCTTACAGTCAATGGCATCTTATAATCTCTGTCTGCCAAGTGGAATTGCTTAGTTGCCATGGACCGCATGTGCACAAACTTGGTCACATTTTCTTCACTTGCTCGAGTGATGTGCATTGTTGATACTACATGTGTCAGTTTTAATTGCCATTTAAAATTTCTTAAGAAGTGATTCAATCGCACAATGATTCAGCACTCAAATACAAATTATCATGTGGATAGAAATGCACAGAAACAGAACAGCAGGGTGTAAATTTTTTAAGAGGGAAGTACATACTTGTCTGTGGAAGAATGACCACCACAATCAAGGACTTTCTAGGACCTAAGGTAGAAAGGATGCCCACAGCTGACAGTGTTGTTGTTGAGATACATAAAAAAGGTTGCCTATCACACTTTAACCTAAAGCAAAGGAAATTGCTGAGTTCTTTGTAATAGAAAAAGACTTCAAGTCTGTAGAGGCTGGTATGACCTGGTAAAAAGGCTTTTTTTATTGTTGTTTTTGTTGTTTCCCTGTTTTAGTAGTAATCAAGCTGTGTATGTTACACTAGATTATACTTGCCCTGTGATGTGCCCAGAGTAGAACTCACCATCCCAGCATCTTGCAGCTTACTGCGAGGGCACTCTTCCCTCAGTCTTCTCTAACTCTGCACATGCTGCACAAACACAAAACCTAAGAATTGTCTGTGTTCCTCCCTTTTCTTTACCCCAACATCAAATCTTTCAGCATTTCTTGTCAGTTCTACTTTTAAACTAAATCTCCAATCCATTTTCGTTCTCCTTCACACCAGTACCTTCATCTAAGGGATCACGCTAACTCGCCTGGACTACTGTAGTCATCAAGCTTGCTACTTCCACACTTTTCACCCATCCTTTGCCTCATGACTCCATCATCCATTCTCCCAACAGCAGCCTAAATACTGCTTTCTAGCACACATGAGTCACCAATCAGAAAGAATATATGCATCCCCCTGTTCACAGTAACATTATTTACAATAGCCAAGATCTGGAAACAGCCTAAGTGCTTGTCAGCAGATTAGTGGATAAAAAAGTCATGATACATTTACACAGTGGAATACTATGCAGCTGTAAAAAAAAAGAGGAACTCTCACCCTTTGTGATAGCCTGAATGATCCTGGAGATTATTATACTAAGCGAAATAAGCCAGTCAGAGAAAGAGAACTGGTATATGATCTCACTTGTACATGGAATCTAATGAACAAAATAAACTGACAAACAAAATAGAACCAGAGGCATGGACACGTGGAACAGACTGACAGACCTTAGACCGGAGGGGGTGAATGAATGAAAGAAGGTGAAGAGATTGGCCAGAGAACATGTAAGCATAGCCCATGGACACAGACAATAGTGTGGTGAAGACTGGGGCAGGGGAGCGGGGGCTGGGTCGAGGTGGGCAAAGAGGGGGAAATAGGGACACCTGTAGTAGTGTCAACAATTTTTTTAAAAAAGGAAAAGAAAACCATTGCTGAAAAAACAGGGTTTTTTTCCCCTGACTTAAATTAGTTTCATTTTTAATGACTTGTATGGAAAAATAGTATAGATGAGGAAGATTACCTGGCAGGTGCCACAGACCCAGAAGATAACCCTCGCTGACATAAACAGGCAATAAAGTATACTTGAAGGGATGAAAACAGCTCTGACACTCTCCATTTAGAACAAAACCCACACTCCTGGCCCCTGAGGCTCTGACATCTTGGACCCTTGCCTGCGGGTCCCTTGAACCCTTGGACCCTCTTAGAGGTCCTCAATGAGTTTGCTCCAGAAACCCCATCTGTTCTTCTGTTTCTCAAACTTGCCTAGTTCAGTCTCACTCCAGGGACTTCCCATGGGCTACGTGTCCTGCATGGGACTTGCTTCCTCCACACCTTCCCATTCAGGGCTGTCTTCTATAACTCAGACCTCAGAGAGGCCCTCTCACCCAGCCGTCTCAGCGTGCCCTCTGTGCTTGGCCACATCTTCTGGGCTGCTTCCTGCAGAACACCCACCACCTTCTGAAGCTGTCTTGTTGTTTTCTCCTATCTGAATTTCCTCCAACTAAGACACTAGTGCAAGAGGGAAGGGAATTGTCTTGCTCATCATTTTACCTTTAAGACTTAACATTGTGTTTGGTAACTAGTAGAAAACTGCTCAAAAATGTGAGAATTAATGAAGGAACAGATATTCTGCCTTTTTCTGTAGGAAGTAGTGTCTCTGAATGTAAAAATAACACCACCCCTCTAAAACATTAAATACAACTCCCTTCTAGAAATCAGGACAACTTGTTAAATCTCATTTACCTTCTATTTACTTACTTGCATAGTAGTGATACAGAAATGTCAATCTCTCTGGGATGTTGTAAGAATTAGATAAAACAAATTGTTCAAACAAATATTTCCCCCAGTGGGCACCTGTATTACATCACTCCCAGAGTGTACACCTGCTGCCCAGGAAAACGCGCACATGCGCGCTGACCTCTGCCCTGCACAAAGACCACAGGTGAAGCCACCTTCCCCCATGCACTCCTCATTACCTTGGTCTCCACTGAGACAGTTTTCAAGTTGATTACAACAATTTGGAAAGTCAAGTTTACTTTTTAGGGTCAAGGAGATAGTATGACGTTTTGTGTTGCAAACATCAGAGACCCCAGTCTGTCGCTAGTCCAGGCAGCGGCTCACTCCTGAGAGGCCCAGTCCAGTTTTTGTTTGTATCAGTGGCGTGAGGGTTTCTAGAGAATAATTACAAGCCTGGATTGAAACAGAAGCCAAAAAAACAAGGCCCTCGGGAGAGGACCTCAGGGACTCAACACGTCTGTTGTGGGGTATGGTGCATTTTCATCCTGAATGGATGTGTTATGTGCCCAGAAAAAACAGTGTCACCAAAGGGAGCCCTGTGCTCTGTGTTGTCCTTTGCTTGTTGGTTTTTATACAAGGGCTTGTTACAGTGTCCTGGCAAGTAACACATTGATAGAATTGTGAAATATTTTATAGCTGAACCCAGTCTGCATGGTCAAAAAACCCAAGGACCATGGATAGAAATGTGACAGAGCCAAGCTGATGTGGGACACAGGCTCCAGGCCCAGGCCCAGGGAAGGCTTACAGAGCTGCCAGGGCAGGGGCGAGAAGAGCAGTCAGTGGGGGTGGAAGGCAGCAAAGGAAGCTCTGGGCCTCTTCTCGGTCCTGGCTCAGGCTTTACCACTTGTTCTACCTTAACTCAGACACTATGAGATGACCCCCAATGGACTGGATTTTGAGGGGTGGGAGCCATGTGGTCAGAAGCACTTCCAGGGACATTAGTAGCAGGGAGTTCCTGGCCTCACAGCCCAGAGATGCTTGGCTTGTGGGCAGGAAAAGAAGGGGGGCTCCTGATGAGATTTGGACCCCACCCCTTTCTCTGAGCAAATATGCCAGTAGCATTTGAGTTAATGAACTGTGCCTTTTAATAAATGGTTCTTATCTCGCCAGAGTGGTGTTAAATTGTCAGGATTTTAAATTAACTAAGTAGTTTTGTGGGTGGTACTTACTCACTGGTTACTGGGAAAGTAAATTCGCCCCCCAGCCTGGGCTTTTCACTGAATTATGTAACAGTTAGTTATTTCTCTTGGGTTTAAGGGGAAATGTGTAGGATTAATGTGCAATGCCTCAATGCCTCTCTTAATGGGCATTTTCAGGCCCATCCTTAACTGAAAGCCAGTTATTCATCTTTGGGTCACTTAGTGTTTGTTCTTCAGGCTTTGGGAGGAGATTCCTCTTGCCCAGAATTGGCCAACAGGCTCTTGGAAAGAGCACCCCCTCACCACCCCCACCGCTGAAAGGGAGAGACAAAATACCTGTCATGTCTTTCTTTTGTTCATTTGTACAAAATATTTACCAAGGTGAACAAACCCCTATTCTGCCTGTAAGAAGCTTATAATCTATAAGAAAGCTATATGAAAGAGGTAAGTTATGAAATTCTGGGATTTTTGAAAAAAAGAAGAAATCAACTCTATCCAGAGGAGAGGCAGAAATGGGGCGAAGCTTCCAAGACGTAGCATTTAAGCAGGACCTTGAAAAAGGGGCTTCTATTTATCTGCGTGGAGGTGTGAAGAGCACGCCAGGTAGATTTCTGTGCGTGTTCTTCTCCACCTTGAAATGGCCAGCCTGTGGGCAAATAGCGGCTACTTTTTGAGCATTTGCTATGAGACTAGTATCCCTTCTCAGCCAGCACCTTGTGAGATATAAAGCAGCATGATTTCCATTTTATCGATGAGAAAACTGAGGCTCACAGATGATACATACTTTGCCCAAAGCCACACAGCTTTGGGCACACAAAGATTCTAACTCAAGCCCAAGTTGATTAGTAACGTTGTTTTTGAGGCAATTCCTTTATACAGCAATTTACTCCAGTGGGATCCTCATCACCACAAAGCAGATTCATCCATCATGGATCAGGAATTCCATTTGGAAGGAAAGACACGACTTAGCATGCAGGTAGCAATAGTTCTGTGCGAAGCACAGGGCCGCGCAGGTACGGTGACAGACTTTAGGGTGACTCAGCCCCTATCTGTACTCTCCAAAGCTGTCAGAACAGGCACCAGAGGAACACTGTCCTCCTCGACTGGAGACAAGCCACCCACGGCAGAATCACGGGCGTCGGCAGGCAAATAACAGACAGGTATGCAGCCAAATACTAACTGCAGAGGGAAATGTAGTAAGACTGCGAAGTGTTGGCATCAAACACTGTCTGAGAAGGGGGGTGCGTAAGGGAGGCTGAGAACGGGCACTTTGACTCGTCGTTCAAGCTCCAGAGTGCCTCGTCTCTGGCTCCCAGGGGAGGGGGAGTGAACGACGAGCGGGTTCGCCGCAGCTGCGGGTCTTTCTTCTGCAGAGTGGGGCACGCGTCCCACTATAACCAAGTGGGACCACCCTGCTGGGAGCTTCACGTGCCTCTGCCCCTGGGCAAGGACTCCGCTGTGACTGAGGAGCGACAGAAAACAAAACCTGGCCCTTTCAGCTCCTCGGCAGGTTCCAGGGAGAGGCACCAGGGGGCCTGCTGTGCGGAGTGACCTTGAGGAGGTCAAGCAGGCGTCTGAAGAGGCGCTACAGCGCAGGGCAGGAGGAGCCGCGACCATAAAGGAAATACTGTGTCTGAAAGATCCGTTTCCCCTTTCTTCTGGAGCAGGCACAAGGCACTGGATTCATTTTGCATTCATAAAGCCTGCCTTTGGAAGCTGAGGGAGGCGTGAGGAAGCATGTTGGAGGGTCAAACACACATCTCCTTGGCTTTCTTTCATCTGCCTTAAAAACAAAAATCTCTCCTTTTTTAATCGACTCCTCCTGTAAAAAGGGCTAATCTTTTGTTAACAGGGGCCTCCCAGGGCACCGAATCTCAGCAAGGAACACAGGGAAGCGGGGGAGAGCGGGACGGGCGGAGCTGGGGGAGGGACTCAGTCCGAGAGGAAGGTGAAGGACGAGGCGAGCTGGCCGCACCGGCCCTGGCAGTGTAGCTGCGTGGTGTTGACCGAAGCGGCCGCCTCGGAGTCTGCGCAAGTCTGAAAACGTGGCCAGTCAGTCCAAACCAGTTCCTTCACGGAGTGGGTGGAATGCGAACAGCTCTCAGTGGACGGCCTCCTTTGGACCTCTTCTCCTCCTGCTACCTACCCTTCCTGGGATTTCTCGCACCAACCTTTTTTGTTTTTTGGTAACTATTTTACCTTTAATAGAGAGGCACATCCTCGCATCTGTCATAAGCAAATGCATTGTCTTCCTAATTTCTGATGATGGTCTTTGCTTTAGAATTACATTTCTAAACCAAAATATGCTACCACCCAGCTTAAAACCATCAGTGGCTCCCCCTTTCTCCTAGGATAAAACCCCCGGCACTACATCAGGGCAAAAGGTTCCTGTGCCCTGAATGTTATAAACATTTCCCTTCTGATTGGCTGCCGGCCCCTGTCCTGCAGCCATGCCCTCCTGTCCCCTTGGACAGTCCAAGTTGGATTATGACTTTGCTGCAGGAGTTACTCTGCCCACAGAGCTTTCACTCCATTCTCTACCTGGTAAATCCCATCCCATCCTTTAAAATTCGGCTCAAAGATCACTTCCTCTGCAAGGCCTTCAGGAACTCTTCTTGGGCATGCTCATCATTTTCTCTGAGATGTATGCATGACAGTCCACATGCAGCACTAATAATGTGTTTATCATACTTTTAATGGTTTGTTTATGTGGCAAGTTGTTGTTTTTTTTACGTCCGTGAGATTTTTAAAAGCATGGAGTGTGCCTTATCCTTCTCTCTAGCACGGTGCCTGGGACTTAGATCACACTGAACACATGTCTAAGCTAAAGATTGCCAAGGATGCAAGTACAATAACCCAGCCTTTGACATTCCAAGGTAGGAGGAAAGGCGGAGGAAAGAATTTCTGCATTCTAGTGATTTTATTTCATAAGGCTGGAGTAAGACTTTGGAAAGAAAGGCCAGCTGGACGATTTAGATGGGCCTTGTGTGTGTGTGTGTGTGTGTGTGTGTGTGTGTGTGTGTGAGCTGATGAAGCCAATCATCAGTTGAGAAGACTGCAGTTAGCAATTGGGAGATTCCTGAAATCAAGAGGAAATGATGCTCTGTTCCCAAACTTGGAGAAAGGATCCCCCAGGGACCCCAAATGTCAGTTGCAAGCAGGATACCTTTGTGCACACCATTCCAGATTCACAGAGCACTGAGAGAACGTTTTGGGCAAATCAGCACACATGACTGTCACTTTTGTATTCTTCTTCCACAGTATGTGTTTGGAACAGAGCCCTGCAGACCGTTTTATGCAGCAAAGGGAGAAAAAAAAAACTGTAAGCAGCATTTGTCTTACTTATGCTGTGCAAAGAGCTGTGCAAACCCTTTGCATGGCTAGATCTGGAAACATAGCTGCCACCCCACCCCCCCTGCCCTGTTCTCAAGCCTGGTGATTCTGGACCCAGAGCCACTATGCACCCTGCCCCTCTTCCTGGGAAATAAAAGCTGGGTGTCATAGCATTTCTAATAACATATTTTCCTTCAGTATATTGAGCCATAAGAGTTATATCTTCACGACCTCCTTTCCTATCCCATGTTAGTCTGGAAACTCCCTCCAGGAAAGATGTGGGAGCCAAGGGCACAGGACAGCACTTGTTTTGATCTCATAAGCCTATAGTTTCTAATCGTGGAATGATGGTGAATTCAGCAGGCTGGAACCTACAAAGTGCTCAGGTTCGCCTTTTGGGTGTTTCAGTTCCATGCAACTGTGTGGAAGGAAGAAAGGAGGAAAGAGGAAGGAAGGAATGAAGGGAGGGAGGGAAGAAGGAAAAAGGAAGGAAGAAAGGAAAGGATGGGGGAGGAAGGGAGGAAGGAAGAATGAAAGAGAGGAAGAAAGAGAGAAAGAAAGAGGAAGAAAATTAGGTAGTGATATGGGGAAGGAAAGCAAATTAACAGTTTGATTATCTGTGTATACATTTGTGACCCTAATATTGACCTCTATAATCTTTGTCACCTGACTTCCAAATACTAACCAGAATATTAAGACAAAACTGTCCGCCTTTCCCCACTATATTAAGTCAGACATTTCCATACTTAGCAGAAGTAGAAGAGTTTTGTTAATTCCCCAAGTAGTTGATAGCAATGAATTTGTTTGTGGAGTGAGGTAGTTTATTAATGACACTTGTATCTGATCTGCTCTCTGTGCTTATAAGTAGGATTCGTGCTCAGCTTGTTGAGTTAATAAAACCTACAAAGTGGTTTCAAGAAAGAATGTGCATTACTCAAATGTAATCCTTGGCAAAAGCAGCTACCTCTTTACGGGGAGCGTGTGTGTCTGTGTATGTTTCTGAGTCATCACTAGTTATACAAAAGGAAAAATGTCTGCTTCCTACTGGTTTGTTGAAATGGGGACCATGTATGATGGGGGACCATTAGGTCCAAGGTGGTTTGAGATTCTGAGTGGTCCGTTGGCCTGGCCCAGTTCCAGAGGTCTTAGGCCAGAGAACATTTAAGATCTAAATAGACCTTGTACTGGATTTGAGTGAAAAGGAGAGAATTCCTATGTCTGGTTTTGTGAGGCCAACATGATTCCTTGGTCCCCTCTGTACCCAGCTCCTCCCACGTTCACACTGAATAGGTGACAGCTGCTTTTCCAAGGGAAAGAGCAGGGGAGCCGGGAACAGAACTGGTGCCACCTGCAGCCTCCTTAGAGAAGCCGCTGCTAGCAAAAATATTGTTATCAATGTTAGGATAATTAAAATGAACTAATCATTTCCCCAAATATTTATGTATTGAAAGTAATTCCAACTGATTGCCTTGAACAGTGTGTTATTCTGTTCCAGCGATAAGCAGTGTGAGCAAGCTTCCTTTTGCTTTCAGGAGCTCTGGCCCACCCACTGGGGTAATGACCCCATGGCGCTGGGTGCCCCCACTCAGAACGGCACCTAATCAATGGCAGGGCCAAACCTGTCATGCAGAAATATTCCCTTGGCTGTCTTCTCCTTCACCCAGGGCCATTTGTCAACGGCTTTGGGAGAGCCCCATCCTGCTGCTCCAGTTGGCATCGACTCCATGTCGGAACCCTCCACAGTTCAGGCTGCTTTCTTTATGCCACAGCCTGAAAGAAACAGTTGTCTGATTAAATTAAGACAGACACACAAACAGCTGGTGCACCAAACCCAAAGATTTTATTAAAAATAATAGTGTTCGCAGCAGTGTTGTCTTTTGAAGTTGCATGGAAACACGTTGTTCCTGCAGGGCAGGCGGCTGCCTCCTGACAATCCAGACCCTCGAGGACAGGCAGGGAAAATTTCGAGGATGAAGAAGCAGGAAAAACGAGCTGGTGCGATTATGTGTGTGGTGGTCTGGCTGTGAGGAAGACAGAGATGGTGAGGATACCCGCAGGGTCCATCATGGGCAGGGAAGTCCCTGGGACAAGCCCTCTCAGGAGACCGACGTCCTAGACCCCGTTTGACTCTAACTGGCTGTGTGACTTCAGGGAAGCCCCAAGCTCACTAAATCTCAATTTCATCTGCCTTTTGTGCAAATGAATGAATCTTTAAGTTTTCTTGCTATTATGACATTCGTGAATTTTGGAGAAAGGAAAGAGCAGGATGTGCTGGGTAAAGGTGAGATAACATGAAAAATAGATGAACTCTGGAGAAAACATTTTACAGGGTAGCTCCCTTCCTTAATATTAGGAGATGAAGTGAATTTAAGTGCTCGGGGGTGTGGCATCCCTTTCCCTAGGGGCCAGAGAGCCAGGACTGAGCCGATAGACTATCTCCTGCTCTGGCCTCTGGTCTGCTGAGACCCCAGGTCACTGACCACATAAATGGGCAGGTGGTAAAGGCCAGACCAGTCTGTCCCACAATGAGAGATGCTAGAACAGATGAGGCAGCCAGCCCTGGACTGCCACTTCACCAAACATATTCTTCCTGAAGTTCAAGAATATTCAGAAGTAAACAAATTTCTTTGAAGGAGGAGAGAGCAAGGCCAACATTCTGAGGTCTTTTGGACGCATGCGTCTTTGTCTCCCATGTACCACCCTGGCCCTCTGCCCAGAGTCGGCAGTTTTTGCAGGTATCTGCATTTGCCTGTTGCCAGTGATGCATGGAGGTCCACACTGTGTTCCCCATTTATTCTTCGTGAATGTTTATTCCTCCAATTAGAATGCCTGGCCTTCTCCGTCAGGGCACAGTTCTCCCTCGGTGTCTGTGGGAGACTGGTACCAGGACCCCCACGGATCCCCAAATCCGCAGATGCTGGAGTCCCTTATAGGCAATACTGTAGTACTGGCACATGAACTACAAATATCCCCTTGTATACTTTAAGTCATTTCTAGATTGCTTATAATACTGTATACAATGTAAATGCTATATATATAATTATTATAGGAAATACGTTGTTTAGGTAGTAATAATGAGAAAATCTGCATCTGTTTAGAACAGATGCAACCATCGTACGCTTAACTACATAGTACACATCAGCAACAACGTGACTTCGATACGCGGCTGGTTGAATCCGCAGAGGTGGAACCCATGGATTTGGAGGGCAGACGGTACTTGAATTTCCTAATTTCTTGCAGGCTGTTTCTAACCCTTCACAGGCTTGCATGTTATTTCCTCAATCTCCCAACAGGATTGCCTGTGCAATGCCGTTGCCCAGGCCTTTGGAAAGCAAGTTACGCATTCCTGAAGCCTACCAGATTCAGTCTGCCAGTCCCACCACTTGGCTCCTAGCGTGAACAGTCCTGATGACTTCGGGAAGCATTAGGTGCAAGCCAGGAGCTGATCCTTCCCTTGAGACTGATAGGACCACTATTGATAGCAAATCTGAGGGCGGGCAGGCCATCTGCAAAGGTAATAGGGGGTGGAATTGGAATGGATTTGAGCTGTACTCACAGATTCTTAGAAAGGATCCTAGGTGATTTTCTAAGTCAGTGGGTTGCAGACAGCTTTTAACTAGTGGCCCCTTTATACAAAGAGAATCTCCAGGCAGCCCCCAGTATACAAAGCAGAGAAAGAAGCCAGCTTGCTGAAAGCAGGTTCACTGAGAGCCTGGTGTTCTCAGCCCCTCATGGATGCCTTATAGACTTTTTTGGTGCTCTGGCCACATTCTGAATGCTATTGATCTAAGCTAATAAACTGTACTACCGATGGGGTCATTAAGGACTGAGCTTCGAAAACTCATTTATTCCTATATTGCTTGGTTTTGTAATTCTGAGGATGTAGTTATGCACTGTGTTATTAAACACAAACAAAGTAGCTCCAAACTGTTTACCTTAAGTTGGACATCAGATGAAAAACAGTACAGAAATCAGAATTGTGGACACCTGCCACTTAGGCTAGTTTTTCCTCCTTGGGACCAGAGTCCAGGCCAGCAGCCCCATGGCTGTGGGAACGTGTTAGAAAGGCAAATTCTCAGGCCCAGGTTCAGGCCTACTGGGTCTGAAACTGTGGAAGCAGGACCTAGAATTCTTTAGTTTAACAAGGTCTCCAGGTACTTCTGATGCATGCTGACGCCTACGAACCTCTGCCATGGTTCCTCTACCATGATCCTTGAATTTTCCCAGTAATTCAAATATTCTCCGTGTTGTGTGGGTACTTTTCCCCTTGGTGTTTTCATGTGTTTATTTTGGTAGTGAGTGCAGGAGGTGACAGAAAAGATTTCAAATACAGAGAATGCCCCACGTTGGTTACTTTGAGATTAATGTTTTTGGACTTAGCGAATAAAAAACATTGATACCCAGTGAAATTTGTGGTTCAGATAAACAATGAGAACCTTTTTAATATATGAATGCATATGTACTTCTACTAAAAATTATTCACTTTTTATCTGAAGTTTGAATTTAATTGGACACCTTGCATTTTATCTGGAGTTTGTCTTCAGGGCAGGTCATCAATTAAGAAAATTTCTTTTTTAAGGCTTTTTCTCTCCCTTCTGTGCACCCAAAGTTAGACACATGTCTCAGTACTGTGTTCTCATTTCCCAAGTCCCTCTCTATATTGGTTAGAGAAGCTGAGAGAGAGAGGAACTGAAATATATGAAGTGGTAAAGGAACTAACCTTTAAGCTCATCATTTTTTACCATCATTATTTTACTTGCACATTCATCACATTATAAAAACTGCTGAGTAAGAGACCAAGCAAACCTTTGCAGAATCACATGGCTGCCTCTCTCTGCCTTCCCTCTCACCCCAGCAAACTCTACGGCCCTGTCTGCAACCTTCAGTGTTTGCTGATGGACTCACTGTACTGGAGAATTAACTGCTCCTGGTCTCAACTAGGCTTTGCCAGCAAAACCAAGTCCATGTTTGTGAGACCCAGAATCAGACTCAGCAAACAGACTCAGCTTCTATTGTGTGTGTTGGGGGGAGTGGGGGTGGGGGGTGGGCAGGTGTAGGGAGTATTGGGGGACAAGAGAAAACAAAGTACCATTGTTCTTATGGTAAGATTTTTCAAATGAACTTGGATCTCCAGTAGGACTTGATTTGAAAAGCAAAAGGAACATATCAAGAATCTTGTTTTTAATATAGTTTTATTTAACAGAGTTTCGATAGGGAGTGGATTGGGAACTTGGAAGGAATGTTAGTAGAGAAGCAGAACTAAAATGGAAGACAAAAATATGTTTTCTCACTATATTCCTTGTTTGATTTCCCCTGGTGGTGGAAAGGCTTGGGTCTGAGAGTCAGTAAACCTATATTTTCTACTCTCTATTTTAATATCATCATGTGATTTTGAGTTAGTCACTAAACTGTTCTTATTCTCAATTTTATCATTTGTAAAGTGAGGGTATTTGTGAAATTAGACAAATTCTAGATGACTCACAAATTATATCGATTTCTTTTTTACAGTCTTATAAATACTTTTCCAGATCTTTGCTTATCTGAATGGCAGCTTAAACCCATTGCTTCCCTGGTAAACTGATGAGAAGCAAGATGTTAATTGATCATCCACAGAATTATGGATCAAACAAAAGGAAGGAGAAAAAACATCTGGTAATTTCCTCCATTCCCTTCTACAGTGATACTAGTGAAGCCCACTCAAACTGTGGGTTCAGGGCAAACTTTAATAAAATGTGATTTTGGATTAGGATCTTTTTGATCTTACCAGTATAGGCCATTCTTGATGGGGAAGGCTTCCCTGGGTCCAGAAAGAGCTAAATATTGTTAGATAGAGATTTATTTTTTTATATCAGTAGGAACCAGAGAGAAGCTCATTGTTCTATAGAAAATTTGAAAGTATTAGTGTGCAGCCCTTGGTGCATAGGTTAGAAACTTAATCACTGAGGGGGAAAACATTCTGCTATAAAGAGCTCTGTAGAGTACAGGAGCAGGTGTACATATGTTTTCCGGTATGGCTGGATGGGCTTGAAGCTGGTGTGTTGAGTCCCTGCTGACTGCCACAGGCTGGGCCCATTGTCATGGGCACATCTCCTCTGGGGCAGACCTGCACTTCCAGACAGGTAGCATGCCTTGCTCTGTGATTGCCTGGCTGGGTCCCTGCAGTGGCAATGTACAGGCAAGCATGCTGAAACCACAATAACCCAAAGATCTCCAAGTTCCAGTTCATGCATGATCAGATCGACAGCTCATTTCCTGAATTGTCCCAGGCCCTTTTGCTGTGAGGGGAAGGTCCAGCAATTAGTTCTGACCTGGATCCTGGGTTGATCTGAATACAGTTTAACTCTCCAGAGAATTTATGTTAAGGAACACGACAACCACTATTCCAGGCTGATCCTTTTTATTTCGAAGGAAAACAGCATGCTCATTATCTTATTTGAGGTGTTCTTTCTGGCAACTGAAATGAACGTTGTGAAAGTTCTCAAGAAAAGGACAGGAGGAGGAACCCAAGGCCATCATAGCCCCTCAAAAGTCATCTGGATTATTCCTTCTCTTATGGGAAGATGAGACCTAATTGTCCCACATGAAGGAGGCCAGTCAGTGGCTTCCCTTCCCATGATCCATCACATACACAGTTAGGAAGTTGTTTTTTTATGTCTCACCTAAACCTCCCCTTTGGCAGTGCAGGTGTTTTGGAAAACAAATAGTCCATGATGGAAAATGTCCCAAGCTCCTGGCAGCCCCCTGATAGGTTTGGTTACAGGTTTCATTTGCTCTTTTAATGGGATTTTCTGTGAGTTATTGGCAGTCAGAGGGGTTCAGACAACTGGCTGAACAGGAGGCATCTTAGTATTGTAGAATTTGAGAGCTGGAGGGAGCCCTTACTTGGGTTTGCCTTTTAGATAGAAGTCATTTTGTCTTGGGTTCAGCCAGGAGATAGTGAGGCAGAGCTGATTTTATCCCATCTTTTTTGCCACATGACTAGACTGATGGAGACCTTTAAATGTCAACAAAGCAATTTTGAATGGAATTCGGAGCTCACTAGGAAACTAGTGTCAGAGCTGTGATGTTAGAGGAATGACAGGGACAGAATGCCTCATATTCTGGTGGAAGCCTCCTGCCTGGGCAGCGGCCTGCCACAGCTTTATCAGCACCTTGGAGAGTGGCTGAGGTGCTGCCTTGCAGGCCAGAAGCTGTCGGCTTAGATTACTATCACAGTATCAGCACAGGTCAGACACCACCTAAGATATTCCAGTCACCTTTGTTTCCCATCTCCCACTCACCAGGGATTTGGTAATTGTTCTTTGGAAGATCGGGCTTTGAGGGAATCAGAGCAGGTAAAGAAGAAACAGACACCTCTGTCTGAGCTCCATACCAGCCTGCAAATGCGGAGCAGGTGAGGGGTGGAGGCTGGCACAGGGATGAGGTGGACCAGGGTAGACTTGGCCTCTAAAACCTGTCCACCCACTCTCAGACCAGATGTGGTTATGTGTCTGTCAGTCTCCTGTGCAAAGCCACTGCTTGTACCCTGGCAGGAACACAGTGGAGGTCAGAAAAAATGAAGCTGACACATTTTCCTGGGTAGTCTACTGATTCCCTGTTAAATTGCAAGAAGGCAAAATAAATTACCAAGGTTTTGTCGCCCATCTGTTTATGTTTGTGTGTACAGACCTGGACAAAGTCTCAAACTGAGGAGAGCCTGTGCCCCACACTGAATCTTCCGGGCATTAAAATTAGGGTTTGCTTTAGGAACCCTGCAAGTTTAAGTTTTATACTTTTATTGCCACATGGACAGAGGCAATATTCCAGGCACAGACTTATCAGACAGTGCACAGAGACTCCATGGGTCAGTGTGAGTTGAGCATCTCCTTTGGGTTAGCTTTCATTGATCTGTCTGTATTTTCATTCATCTACCATGCATCAACTGTGCACTCACATATCCATCCACCCAACAGACGGCCTAGCCCACCATGTTCTCAATGTTCACTGATGGGAAAAACAGACCTGGGCTTGCATTTACCATCTTCGCATAGTCTAGTGGAGGAGTCATCACTCCTCAGAAGAACAACTGGATTGCTGGTAAATTATTTGTATGATTTTATTATATACATGTTATAAGTCTGATATTACATGCAGGCCAATACATATATAAGTGAAATTTGTGGTGAGTACTATGGCAGCGTACAGAGCGAAAGGAGAGGGAATAAGGTGTGTGTGCTGGGGGTGGGGATTTCCATAGATAGCATGACCCAGAGAAGGGTGCTTGCAGGAGTGACATTTAAGCTAACATCTGAAGGATGAGAAGGGACCAATGGTGAAAAGAAAAGGTAGAAGAGCATTTCAAGCAGGTGGGAGCATGAAAGATGGCTGTGAGGTGGGAAATAGCTCAGCACGTTTTAAGGGACTATAAAAGAAGCCAGTGTGGCTGGACTGAGTAGGTGAGGGAGAGAGTGGAGCCAAATAAAAGGGAAGGAGACAGAAGCCAGATCATGCAGGGATTTGAAGGCCATAAAAAGAAGTTGGCTTTTATTCTGCATGCTGTGGCAAGACATTGGAGGGAGGGATAGGGATATAAAAGATTCTTTTAGATGCTCTGTGTAGGTAAAATTGGAGGAGGGCAATAGCAGACATTGAGAGACTATCATAGTAGCCTGGGCAAGAGATGTCAGTGGTTTTAGCAAGAGCAAATGTGGGTCAGGACTGATTGCAAACTGTTCTTGGAGAAGTAAGGCTGTGTCACTTGTGCCCAGGAATCTCCAAAGTCTTCATCAACCTTCTTCTTTATTGGTTGTTGTGGGCAGGTGATCAAAGCCAGGTACAGTGTCCTTCTCTCACTTAACAGTTGCTTAATGGAATTTTATAAATGACAGTGCAGTGGGCTCAGTAATGGCCCCTCAGAGATGTTTATGTCCTAATCCCTGGGACTGGTGGCTTTGTTACTCTACATGGCACAAGTGGCTTTGCTAATGTGATTAGGTTAAGGATTATGAGATGGAGAGATTAACCCAAATTACCCAGGTAGGTAAATATAATAACAGGTGTCTTGATAACAGGGAGACAAGAAAGTCAAAGGCAATAGCAGGAGATACGACCATGGAAAGAAGAGGCTGGAGAGATACTTTGAGGGGCCACAAGCCAAAGCAGGCAGGCAACCTCTAAGAGACAGGTGTGTAAGCTCTAAAAGGCAGGTGGGTAGACCCTAGAAGGCAGGTAAGCAGGCTCTAGAAGTCAGGTGGGCAGGCTCATGAACGCAGGTGAGCAGGTTCTAGAAGCTGAGAAAAGCAAGGAAATGGGATCTTTTCTGGAGCTCCCAGGAAGAACCAGCCTTGTTGATACCTTGTTGATAAAGCCCAGTGAGACCTGGGTCAAATTTCTGACCTATAAGGTCCATTTATGGTGCTGTAAGCCATGATGTTTGTGATGATTCATTACAGTGGCAATAGAGACTAATACAGAAGGTAACAATGATGAAGTTGAGTGGGTTCAAGGCCCCTTCACATGTCAGGATGTGTTTCTGCATGCCTCCCTGTCTCCCTGTTTCAGACCCGGACTGAGACTGGCCTCCAATTGTGGTGCATCTAAAACGTGCTTCCCTTAGTGGTGTGTCAGCTGAGGACATCCAGGTCTTGGGCTTCTGGAACTGGTGAGGCTCAGGAGACAAAACCCAGGAAAACAACTAGGGGATGTAATCATTTTATTTCTTTTCCTGTTTTAAAAAATCAATTTTAGTAAATATAAGGAACAATGGCAAGAACAATATCTTGTTAAAACTAGTGAGTGTTTGTTGGCAAACACCTGGTCTAGTTGTGCTAAATGATCTACAGCTTTCTCTATTCAACTCTCAACCATGCTCTTGCACACACCCCCAACCACCACTGCCACAACTCCTAGTCTCTGGCAATGGCCTTTCTCTCTTGTGCCCTCACCACTGCCTTCAGGCTCTTTATTCTAAACCAATTGAAGTATGTCTCCCCTTCTGACTCTGGAGCAGAGCACGCTGATCCCTGCGGGGTGTGAGATGGGCTTGAAGCTTGAGAAGACTTCACCAGTAGAGGGGTATACCAATTGGCTCACTGAGAAATCAAGCATCTGCCCTGAAATAAACATACACTTCTATCTGAAGAACCTGTACCTGCACTGGCACCCACCACCCAGGTCTGCAGAGGACACTCAAGTCCACTGGTGTGACTGACCCACAAGCTTCCTACTCTGGCTGTCCAAAGAACCTGGTTAATATTTTTTTTCTGTGAAAGCAACAGAGTTCACTAGTAGAGGAAAGGACAAAGACATCTAAGGAAGACTTAGAATGCTGCCCTGCTTGATTGTCCTTCCCTTGCAGAGGCTGCCGGCTTGCAGTCCTGCCTCGAAGAAAGAAAAGGGATAGGACCATGCTGAAGGTGCTTCTAGATCCTTTGACCTTGTTCTCACAGAGACTGTCTTTGAAACCAAGACTAATGATCTGCTACCCCTCCAGACAGGTCTTCCGGAACAGGGTTAAGGCTCATGTATAGGAAGTTACTGCATGTGCCTTTCTAAACAACTTCTCCAGGGGCCCACAGCAAAGACAGTGGGAGGGGAAGAGAATATTTCACACAAGTGAATATTTAGGCTCTCTCCTTTCTAGAACTGTCATCTCTAACCTGCCTGGGTCAGGCTTCCCACACTCTACCTGAAATTTAAACAAAGTAATTGTTGACTAACTTACATATTTTTATTAAGAATGTTGCATCTTAGCTCAGAGAGAAGCATATTTAGCATTCTGATTACTTAGGGTTAGCTCTTTTCTTTACCTTAAGAATATATGTGAGGAGTCTCCTTTTCTTCCTAACTGTTATGGTGACCACACTGCTAATAAGTACCTATAAATGTACTTTATTTTCATACTTACTGAAGGACTTAAATGTTCTCTGTAGATACTAGCTGCTCCTATGTTCTGTGAGAAGGCAGTGGTAAGATGCATAAGCTGTTGAAGAATCAATGAATCAAATGACCCAGAGACTTCTCATGTTCAGATCTAAGCCCCATATTTTGGCCACATGAAGTAAACTTTGTGTAGGTATCCTGCTTTGTCCTGATGGAGGAAGGGAAAAACTGGTTCATCTTGACAGAAAAAAGGAGAGTTTAGGATTTGATAGGCTGTTTACAGAGATAGCAGTGACATCTGATAGAGATCACATCTGAATATTTCTTAAAAATACTTCAGAAATTGATATATACTCGACTCCAACTTGCCACCTTTATTCTGCCACGTTCTCCATCTAGATACCTGTCACCTGTGTCTGAATGTGTATTTCCTCCCCAAAATGTTTTCCACCTTTGGTCCCTTCTCCTGTCCAATCTGGCTGAGCAAGGTGACAAATTGCCAGTTCTGCTGGCCATGTTCACTGCCTTCTTCCTTTATTGAGCCCTCTCATGGCGTTTTCTGCTCCTCTGGACTCAACACAGGCTTCTGACCATGAACTTGTGCTTGCAGTTACCTTCCAGAATCAACACTGTTGTTTAGGACCTCTAGATTTTCATACCTCTGGCCTATGGGCCAGTGAGATGCTAAAAGAGAGATGATGAAAGATGCAACTCACCTGTGTTAGTGTGTTCAGGCAGGCATAACAAAGCACCAAAGACAGGGGTGCTTAAACAACAGAAATTTTTTATCTCACCATTCTGAAAGCTAGTAGTCTAAGATCAAGGTGTCAGTAAATTTGGTTGCTCCTGAGGCCTCTCTCCTTGGTTTGAAGTCAGCTGCCTTCTCCCTGCATCCTCAAATAGTCTTTCTTTGTATGAGCACCCCCCCCCTGTGTTTCTCTGTGTGTCCAAATTTCCTCTTCTAAGAACAACAGTCAGATTGCATTAGACTCCACCTAGATGACTTCATTTTACCTTAATAGGTTCCCTGTAAGGAATCTATCTCCAAAAATTCTGAGGTACTGGGAGGTAGGACTTCCACACATGAATTTTGAGGAGAAAAAACTGCCTGCTACCTATGGACATGAGAATGGGGACAATAATAACTTCTAAAGCATAGTAAGTGCTTACTGGACACCATGCATTATTCTAAGCCCTTACAAATATCTCATTCAAACTTCACAACAACCCTTCAAAGTAGGTTTTATAAATATTCTCATTATTATCTGAGGTATAAAGAGCTGAAATGACTTGCAATAGACCTTCAGCTGGGAAGTAGTAGATATAAAACATGGACCCAGAAAGTTAAGTTCTGAATCTGTACTCTTAGCCTCTGTGCTATACTAATACTACGGATGATGATCACCTTTATTGAAAATTTATATGTTCAGGCATGATCATAAGAGGTTCAAGAGCATGATCTATTTAATCACTACCACAACCCCTCATGAGTGTTACAGAATCACCTTCTTATAGGAGAAAATTGATGTTGGCAAGATAAATGAACTCACTCAAGGTTCCAAAGCTCGTGAGTATCAGAATCAGGACCTGAATGCCAGTCTGTCTGACTTGACAAAGCCACGCCCTCAAGCACCCTGCAATGCTGTCTCCTGCCTCTCAGGAGACCAGGAAATCAGGAAGCAACTCTAAAGGTGACAGCAGTCATGATTCTCTAATGTTGCTCCCTCTGTAAGAGCCACTTTGAGCCATTACCTTAACTTACTATGACATGGCTTCTCCATAAGGGAAATAGAATTAAATTGGTCAAAAACAAAAAGAGGAGCAAACATATTTTCTCATTTGTAATTCTGGAGAAAGGATGGTTTATCACATACCAACAAACTTTCAGTTTTACTTGGGGAGGAAACAGTTTGTGTGGGCTTTAGAGTTACAGGATGTTGCCACTGGAACTGAGTGCTTGGAAATTAGTATTAGATAAGGAATGGCTGTCAAATACCTGAGTCTCAAAAAATATTAATGTTCAATTAGGCAGAATTTAGATAGAAAACCATAAGCTCTGAGCTTTTCCTGAAACCTACCTGGCAACACATTTCTAGGGTAAATGTCAGACTCCCCAATGTTGTAAGTATCTTCTAAAGTAAACTGGCCAATTTTCCCTCCTACAGATCATACAAAACTTTAGCCATTAAACATACTAGTTGGGGTAGGAAATCTCGTCAGAACCTTCTTTTCCTTGTCCTTCAGAGGAACATATTCCTGCACAAATTGAGAAGACAGCCCATACGAACTCATTGCAGATGACCAATTGTACTCCTTCCTCCTACACTTTAAATCTACGTACTTATTTGATGCATTTTACATGTGAAATTTATTTCTCCTAAATTGTAAATAGTTGTTGAATATTGAGCAAATTGTCAGCTTAAGCTCAGGGACCATATCTCTCATTGTCCTTGTACTAGTGAAGGAGGTAGTCTTCAAGACGTAGACAATCAATAACAAGATCTACATTTGCTGAGCATTCATTATGTGCCAGGCAATGTCCTAGGTGCACTGGGTCTTTACTACACGAAGTGTGGTGCCAGGACTGGCAACATTTTCTTTGCTTTGGAGATCTTTGAAAATGCAGTCACTCAGACCTCATTACAGAATCCTGAATCAGAATCTGCATTTGAACAGGATCCTGATGTGACCCAAATGCACATTCTAGCTTGAGAGGTACTGCTTGGCAGCATTTGCTTTCTTCCTTACAGTCATTCCAGAAGGTAGAAAGTATTGTTCCACTTTAAAGATAAGAACACTGAGGCTCCAGAAAGTTAAACAAGTTGCTTAGGTCCTATTTCCTAAATAGGAGTCAGATCAGGGATGTGATTTGGTTATCTCTTTCTCCATACTCCGTGCCTTTTCTGTTCTGTTATAATGCTTTAGAGGAGAATTCATATATAGTAAAGATTCAGTTCCAAAGGTATTTGGTTTTCTTAAGTTTTCAAATTTTCTGGGATAAAACTGATATGGTTAAATATGTCTAAAGGTGCTGATCAGTAGATTCTCTGTAAGTACAATTTATGTGTTCATTCATAGAGAGACCACTTTGTTGCTATTGAGCTTCTTTTGGTACCTGACAGCATGGTAGGTTCTTCCAGGGTACAATAGAGCCTGCTGTAGAGGAGAAAAACCATTTTACTTCTACCCTTCTAAGTAGTTCTTCCTGGCCTAATAATCAAATTACCATGACAGAGATTAACAGAAAAAATCACCACATTTTTTAGGTGTGTACATACAGTGTTTTCCTAAGAATATGAGATCCAAGGACAAAATAAGCATTTGAGGTTTATATGCCATTCTGGGCTAAGGAGAGAAAGTTGAGGACTCTGGAACTTCAAAGAGAAAGTAGGCAGTTCACAAGTAGATGAGAAAGTGTTGTTGGTGCGAATGATGCTCTTCCATGGGAACACAAGGAAAGCATTTCAAGGACCCACACAAGGGAGATTGGTATGTGGTAAAATGGTTTATTTGTGTGGAAGGCTGCCCCTGGGTTCCCAATGGTCCATCTCCCTTTGTCCTGCATGGAAAACATCCAACCTTGTCCTTAGCAAGGCCAAAGCAAAAGCCAGTGTCCAGAGTTTCTGCTTCATATTAAAGCTCAATTTAGTCCAGCATTTGGCTAGTTTTGCTTGTGTTCCTGGCTGCAATCCATGGCTGTGCCGAGGTATTCAGGCTTCCACCTGGATCCTGCATGTGGAGTCCACTCAGCCATCAGCCATGTGCAGACTAAGGTCACATGGCTAAGAGACAGGACGTACAAATGCATGAGGCAAGTGTGGGGGGAGAGAGAGAGAGAAGAGTGGAGAGAGAGAGCGAGAGAGAGAGAGAGAGAGGGAGAGAGAGCGAGCAAGCAAGCTTCTTTGTCCTCCTGGAATTAGATTATATTATATTAGGTTGGGTTTGGGGTGAACCAAGTGCTTTTTCAAAGAAACCAATCAACTTCCCAAGCTTTCATGGGCTTTGGGTGGTTTCCCACCTTCTAGTTAGACTGACAGGCCTCTATGGTCAAGTACCTTCCCCTGTATCCCCAACAATCTGGTACCAGAGCAGGGAAGGGAGGAGTGTTCATCCCTTCCCCTGGGGTGTGAAACTATAGCTTCCTGGGGAAGCAAACAAGCTCATGTTCCCCATTTTACTAAGCTTAATGTCTAATTCCCTTTGCTTCCCTTTCCTTATTAATAATTAGTTAACTACTGATGGTAACAAGAACAAACATAGGGTAAACAAATTACTGTTGAGCTACCCAGAAACAATGGGACACAGAAAGGAGTCTAACAAACAGAGTTTGCTCTGTTTCTCTGTCTGCCTCAGAAAGATCACATTATAATGCTAAGGGGATAGCTCCCTTCCTTTAAGCAGGTTTTTTTGCCTGAATACCTTTAGGCAGGTAAAAGGGAGGTAAAAGGTTCTTTCAGAGTCTTTGGATTTTTAAAATAACCAGCTTAAAACAATATCCCCAAAGGCACATTTCGGGGTGGCAAACTCTGCTTCCCCTCACTGCCTAGGAGGAATGTTTGTTGCTGAGCAGTCATAAAAGTGCTAGCTGCTCAGAGACCATGAGTGCTTTCTGACAGCAATCCAGAATCTTCAGAAATGTAGGATGCATGGAAGTCAACAAGTGTAACTTACCTCCAGGTAACAGAGTATTTGGTTTCTTCTACATTGCTGGTCAGGATGGAGCACCTCTTGTCTAGAAAGGGAGCTGCAGAGAGCAGTTGGGAGTTCCTCCAATACAAGCAGTAGTCAGACTCTGCATTCCCAGCTCAGGTCTTTCACAGATGGGGCATTTCCATTTTCCTGAGACTCTTTCAGGAAGGGGCTGGAGGCAATGTTCACCTGGCCACCTGGCTACCGGGCCCTGCCCATTGATTGACTCCCACTTAACACCCAGAGTGGACAATGAGCTTAAATCTTCCATGCAAATAAACCCTAATGGCTTTCCTTCTGCATTTACATTATTAAGAGTTCTTTTGACTGGCATTATGATGATAAATGAAAAATGCTTTGCACCATTACATCAAGGACTAATGCAGGGTGGAAGGATTTTGTGCACCTTCTTCCTCTTTTTTTTTTTTTAAAGAAAGGGACAAAGATAAAACATAGCAGATGGGAAGGCAATCAGCTCCTGGTATCCTGCTTGGTTACTTGCATACAGGCCTGCATGAAGGCTGCCTGGAGGTCGGTGCCACTTGCACAGCCCTGGGCCAGGACCTTGTCTGCTGCCTGCCTTCTCAATGTTGCAAATATATTGCCAGCCTGAATTTTTTATTTCTCAAAGATTCATGAACCACTTAGACCCATTTGACAGGCAGACAAGCTGAGCTGCCGATAAACACCTGAAGTATCTAACTGGCCTGTGAACCAGCATGATTGCCTCAGAAGGAACATTCTGATAATTCACTGTCTGCTATACAATAGCTTAGTTTATTTTGTAACCTCATTTTTACATATTTATCTTCTCAATGGAGTGCACTTTGTTATTAAGATTGCTGGACCAAGATGGAAAAGTTCTTCACTGAAGTTCTCATTTTCTCCCCTGCCGTGGCACCTTGGAGAAGCCTTTCTGGGATTTGGTTTTCTCATTTTGGAGTAAAGACATTTGATACTTCCCTCCTGGAGGTTGTTTGTGTTTTGTTTTTCTTTTGGTAGGAGAGAGTTGACAAACAATTGAAATGAAATAACACATATGTTAAGGTTTGTGCAATGTAAGGACGTAGTTTATAAATAACTTCCCATTGCTTTTTGCTGAGAGTACAGACCATCACATCTAAACAGTCCAGGGTAAGTCTCTCAATTAAAAATAGCCTTTGGATGTTAAGACCAAAAGACAAAAAGTAAATGCCGTATTTTGCCATGTATCCTGTGTACTTTTTCACCAAATTTTTGAGGGAAAAATAAGGACATGTATCATACATGGGTACTACCTTACATACCTTATATCTGTTCTTCTGTCTTGTAATTATTTGTTACATAAAATTTCTTGCACCATACTGTGTTCAAAAATAAATACTCAAATTCCTTTATAATACAAAAGATAGTATCTAATTATAGATAAATAAATAATTGAGTTAACAAACTAAAACAAAAGATATTGTTCCTGAAAGTTTGGGCCAAAAACGGTATACACAGCAAAATATAGTAATCACCATTAAAAACCCTACAACACAGTAAAGAGGATTGAGAAGTCTGAGTGCAGAGAAACTCTGAGGACAGGGTGGGGTACTGGCAGAATCCCCTCAGACACAGCCTGCTAATAAGACTAAGCTGAGTGTGTCACTTCCTGCGGCAAGAGCAGCACCCACTCTGTGAAGTCTTCCTTGTGCTTCCAAGGGAGAAGGGCGAATCGGGGCTGCTTACTGAGATGTCAGGCCTGGTGTGTTGCGTTGTTCCATGTGAGAGCTAGAAGGGGATGACTGGGATCCATGAGGACCTGGATGAAGCCAATCAGCCAGGATTGGTGGACACAAAGAGCCTTGGGGCAGAAACTACACTTTGATGTTTCATATTGATGACTTGGCGGGCCTTTCCGGAAGTTCCCGGAAAGAACAGTGCAGTTATGGACAACTGTTATCTTCTTGAGCAAGAGTCTTGGAGACAGTAAAACTGTGCTCCAGAGGACAGTGGGAGACCAAAGACTGTAAGTAGGCAGAAAGTTTGGGCCCCCAGGTGGGACCCTATCAAGGCTGGCTGCAGTGGGGACAGTCTCTGGACCTGGTGATCAATGGCCTTTACTGCTTGCTGGCAGATGGCAAATGTCACCCTTTTGGAAGCAATCATTGAGGGTCTGGTGAGTCCTGCAGCCATACCCGTCTCCCTTATCTCCAGAACGGTCCTATTCGGCTAGGAAGTCATCCTTCCATTCAGACCCTTTTCAACCTTCCTGAAGACTGTTAGTGGCCCTAATTTGGGTGCCAAGAGGAAGTCTGGGAACCGGGAGGTCTGGATTTCATGTCCTTCTATTTCTCTGTTGGTTGCATGAGTGAGAAGGGCGGAAATTCCATTCCAGGATGGTGGTGGAAGGGACAGCATCTCCACACTGGGGGGATCCTACACTGCTGGGCACATCAGAGGAACTCTGGCTTTTTATCTTGAAGTAAACCAGTATGCAGGGGCAGAGTTTCTCTGTTCCCAGCTTTGAAGGAGTTGTATTGAGCAACTGTGAATAAAAAACAATTAAATTTGCTAAAGGTCTGCGAAATCAAATCTAATCTCTTTGGGGACTTGGAAAAAACAAGCAAACAAAAGAGCTGAGTTATCGATTGCTGCATTTCAGCAGCTCTTAATCTGAAATGAAATCAGCCTGGTCTGGGGCCTAAAGGCCAGAGACCCTAATATCCATTCTCCCCTTGTCAGAAGGCCCACCTGTCAGAACTAGAGATCCTGCTCAACAACTACATTAGTAGGCAGGTGGCAGGTTGCAGAGAGCTGTGGCCACTGGGCTTTCTTGGGGCACCAAAGGCAAAGAAAGAAGGAGAATATTTTCTTAAGTTAAAGCAGTGGAGCAAATTGAGTTCATAGGGTCAACATTACTCTTCATCGTATCGACAGATCTGGCTGGCAGTGCTTTGTCCAGATCCTTCTATTTCCCTTTTATGAGGGGCTGTCACTCTATTATCTTCCCCCGAGTTGGTCTTTACCCCTTTGACCTTCGGAGGTAGAAATGGGAGGGAGACAGCAGGACTGGTGATCTGGGGGTTGCTAGGGAGGAGAAAGATTTTGGTCCTGAATAAACTAGATTTGCAGCCTTCCCTGGGTTCAGGTTGCACCTGGGATGAAACTAGAGGTCAGGAGTCTCACTGGGAATGTCCAGTTCTGAAGCAGAAGACTAGCACCTGAGAGGTGAAGGTGTCTAATTTGGGGTTTTGTTTTTCATGAGGTTTTTTTTTGTAATTGTAAGAAAGATTATTTCACATCCCCTGAGGCAAACCAAGTGAAGGCTTGGAATAAAAAAAATGTGGATCTTTTGGCAATTACCCTGAAAACACCTAGCAGACAAGTTAGAATGTCTTAGAAAAGACAGCTTCTCAGTTTATTTTCTCAGATCCAAGGACAAAGAAGAGGTAAATATCCAATACCTATGTATTAAGGAGACCCTTTTGTCTTAGTCCATTTGGGTGGCTTTAGCAGAAAACCATAAACTGAATGGCTTATAAATAACAGAAATTTATTTCACCCAGTTCTGGAGGCTGGAAGTCTCGGGTCAAGGTGACAGAAGACTTGATGTCAGGTGAGGGCCCACTGCCTGGGTCATAGACAGCTGTGTTCTTCCTGTGTTCTCACATGGCAAAGGGGGCGAGAGAGCTCGCTGGGATCTCTTTTTAAAGTAACGGCGCTAATTCCATTCATGAGGGTTCTACCATCATGACTTAATCACCTCCCACATGTATCACCACATTGAGGGTTAGGTGCCAACATACAAATTTGGGGAGAAAACAAACACTCTCTAGCATGTTTGAACTGTGGTCTCCAGGAAACCACAAAGTATAGGTAGGTATATCTGAAAATCTTCAAATTGATAGCTTAAAATTATTAATTCAACCTGAATAGGATTGGACTTCACCTCTACATCCCCTGCCCCTCACAGCTCTGCCCAATAACCCCATTCACTGCTTCACAGCTGAACCTCTACAGAGTGGGTCTCTAAATCTTATTTCCCAGGTCCTGACTGGTGTGGCTCAGCTTGTTGGGCATCATCCCGCAAGTCGAGGGCTCGCTGATTCGATTCCTGGTCAGGGCACCTGCCTGGGTTGCAGGTTCAGTCCCATGTTGGTGCACGTATGAGATGGCAACTGATCAATGTTTTTCTCTCACACCAATGTTTCTCTCTGTCTCTTTGTCCCTCCTTTCCTCTCTGTCTAAAAATAAATGAATAAAGTTTTTGAATCTTATTTCTCAGCCCACTGCAAATCAGCTTCCATTGTGACCCCTGGTTAAGGTCAACTATGGCATTATTGACTAATTTTCTCATTTCTTCTTCACCTTAATTTACTTAAAGAAGCGGGCATAGCGGGCCCCTTCTTCCTTGAAGTGGTTCTCAGTGTTGGTATCCAGGGCTCTATATTCTTCTGCCTCCACAGCCACACCTTTGCTCTTTTTGGTTTTTATGAGCGAGTTAACATCCAGGTATATTGACGTTTCCTCTCAGACTCTCTCTTGAATTTCTACACATTCTGGGTGCTCTCTCTATTCCTAGGACTGCCGACTTTACACCGTTATCCCAGGCCTCTCCCCTCTGACTGAAGTCTGTGTTTCCAGCCACCAATTAAACATGTGCACCTGAATGCCCACAGACATCTCAAATTCACTTTGTAGACAACTGTATTCTTAAATCTCCTGCTGCTCATCTCAGTACTGGGATTAGTGACAGTACCGCTGACCTAGTGACACACATTGGAACTTTTGTCATGTCTTTTACCCTTCTCTCTGTCCACTTTATTCAGTTTAAGTCCAAACATCTTAGCTTAGCATATGAGGAGCATTGTAAGCTGATCGTAACCTGCCTTTCCAGGCCTACCCTTATGTCAAATCCAGACCAGCTTCCTAATGCCCTTTTACTGTTCTCTAGCACTGCCTATTTATTATTACTTCTTGATTTGTCTACAACCATCCACAATGTGTCAGGCGTCTTTCCCCTTCAATGCATTCAGTACCTTTTATTCTACCAGGCCTGCTTGGGGGGAAGGCTGCTTTGGGAAGCCTTCTCTGTTCTACCTGGTGGGACTGGCTACTCACTCCTGAGTTGTCCC
>VMDR010005883.1:0-48623 GCA_007922815.1 Macrotus californicus | reverse complement strand
TTCTTGATATGTTCATCTATGTTGTACAAAAGAAAAGAGAAGCAATATATAGTTCAGATACATCTCAATGAATACAAGTCTACTTTTTCGAGTACAGATTCTCACATTCACAGAATGTTAAAATCCAGCCATACCATTTTAAAATAATTAAATGGTTATAGATTTCTGCTCATACCACTTCAATAATTGCTCAATAAAACACTCAGGGATTTGAGTATCTAGCTGTCCTTAGTTTGGATAAGAAATGCTCAGAGTATTGAGTGCAGTATAGAAATTTCCCTGACACTTGTCTCTATTCCATGGTTTGTTCCTTTTAATTCAAGCACTTCGGCCTGAATCTCCTTGCTATATATACTTGTATACCCTGCTACAGCAGATCTTTTCCTTAATTCTGGATTATCAGAGTAAGGGAAGAGTTTCTCAAAATCTGTAACAACTCAACAACCAGTGGCATGTATGCTGAAAGTGGCATACCAGAAATGAAAGGGAACCATATTCACTGGCGAGGTGGAGCAGCAGACCAAAGGAATGTCAAATATTTGTACTTTAAACTTAACCATGTCTATGACTTAGCGTTTGTTTTCTTATTTTTCTAGTAAAGATTCTTTGTAACTTCTAATATTTTCAGAATACAAGAGAGATTTTACATGGCGCAACCAAGATGGTTCAGGGGACCAGAAATAGTGCTGCCACCCCAGCCTGGGATGCGGGGTGTGTCTGAAGTAGAACGGATGGAGTGGGAGATCAAAGAACAACTGTAAATGTGGATCCCTTCTTGCTTGGCTCATTTCCTTCCAAGCTGAAATCAGTCTTTGGCCCTATTCCTACATCACTTTTACTCTCCTTTGCAGGGCTAGAATGAATAGTTACAAAACTTATGGGTGTGCCAAAAGCCTTAGCAATCAAGATTAGTAATATTTTTACTCCATTTTTGAAAAAAATAAAAATTAATACTAAAAAGAAGCATGATGAACAAAACACCAAACTTTTAGGAAAAAGACAGGATCAGCCCTGGCCAGATAGCTCAGTTGGTTAGAGCATCATCCTGATACTCCCAGGTTGTGGGTTCAATTCCCGGTCAGAGCATGTACAAATATTAACCAATGAATGTTTCTCTCCCTTTGTGTCCCTCTGTCTCTAAAATCTTTTTTTTTTTTTTTTTTTTTAAAGACAGGCTCAGTTAAGCCATGTTAGTGCCTGAGGCAAAAGGAAATGATTAGTAACACTAATCCTGTCAGTAAGAAGAGCTTCATTTTAAGCATATTGGAGCCTGAGTTCCAGCCCTTTGATTCCTCCCTTCTCACTTCCAGAAATGACCCTGCTCTCTAAGCCCTAAATCTGTACACCATTTCTCGTACTTGGCTTCTGCCTGGCCAGTGTTCTCATAGAACGCTGGATTCTAGCCCTGGCTTTTTATATCTGAGTTCACGTCTTACTACAAAATCATATAATTGGATTCCAAGGAGTCTCAGTAAGAGAGGTAGTGAGGTTGACAGAGGCTCCTGCCCGTCAGTTGCTCTACAGAAAAGTCCTATCAATTTCATCCGGAAGTTTAACATCTGATCGTATACTTAAGAACTACCTACAATACCTCCTGACTCTATACTTGAAGGATTATCACAATACTCATACCTTACATCAACTGTTTTGTGGCACTCGCTATGTAAGTGACTATAATATTCTAAGATTTTAACCAATGGGAAATAGTAAAGGAATATTTTGGTTTGCAGACATTTCTCGTTTTGTTTTGTTTTTAATTTTTAACATTACCTGGTAGAATGTGTTAGTATGTCAGTTTCCAAACTTCTTTTTTCTCCTCCAGTGAGTCCTAGACAATATGTTTTATAACTCAAATACTGTTAACACTTAACTAAATGACTTTTATAAACTAAGCCATATAAGTCATGTAAAGTTCAAATACTACAATTAAGCCAAAACAAAAATATTCCAATTCTTCAGCACTTGGTAAACTTTTGATAATATTAGCTTTGAGCCGTGACCAGCGTGGAGCAGTGGGTTGGGTGTCATCCCACAAAGCTAAAGGCTGCCAGTTCGATTCATGGTCAGGGAACATGCCTGAGTTGCAGGCCAGGTCCTCAGCTGGGGGCTGTTAGAGGCAACCCATCAATGTTTCTCTCCCTCTCTATCTCCCTCCCTTCCCCTCTCCCTAAAAATAAATAAATAAAATCTTTAGAAAATATATTAGCTTTGAAAAATTTTAAAAAAGCTCTGAAATTGAAATTTGACCAAAAAAAAAAAATGTTTTCTGTTAAGATACTCTTCCCTCTGATGAGATTGTGGATGATATTGTCCATATAATTTTTGGAGTTATGTTTTTAGAGTATCTGACCCTCTCTTTTTAAATTATTCAGGTTTTTTGTTTGCTTAATATAAAAAAAGTGCACTTATTAGAAAGGAAGGGAAAGGAAGGAGAAAAAAAGAGCCTCAGCCTCTGCAAAGCGGTTTCCCAATAATTCTGTGGGACTAAGTATTATTTTGCCCCTTTTTAGATGAGGAAACAGGGACCTAGAAAGTAAGAGTAATCTAAAATCACACAGCTAGTAAACCGATATATTTGGGATACAACTCCACGCCTTCCAAAATGTGCTCTTAACCAGCAGGACTATTAAATTAGGAGGTTTAAATTATTTAGTAAAGCCAGATATTTTGTAATGGGATTAAAAAAATAGTTTCCTGACCTACACCTGAAAAACAGAAAAACTTTTTAGCCTATATTTTTAGGCCCCCTCCTAGAGGCGTTATCAGTTAGGCATCACCGCTTGGGCTTGCTTGGCCAGAGACCTGTTCCTGTCTGTGTGTGACTCAACGGAATGAAGATCATCCCTCCCAACTCTCCTTCTCTCCTCTCAAGGAAACTTACAAATTTTTGTTTGCTTTAACTATTTTTTAAAGAGAAAAACAGTACTCGTATAAAATAAAATTACTTTTTGCTTATATATAAGCAGAATATTTCAAACAATTCTAATAGTAGTATGTTTTGAGGGTTGTTTTGTTTTGTTTTGTTTTGGAGAGGTAGCAAAATTATGCTCCAGAAACTACTCTTTATCTTTGCCAACAACCAATTTAGCACAGGTTTAATGTGGGAATCATAATTTCACAAGTCAGTAGCCTACAGGATAATATCTCTTAATAAAGCTAAATAGAGAAATAACATTCCAAGCAAATGACAGATTAACTACACTTTTCCAGGCAAGGGGACATGAAGGAATGAAGTCTAAGTTTCATATAAGGTGTATCCTTTAGACAAGGAGGAGGCACTTGGAGAGTCAGCAACCACCAACCGAAGGGCTGATTTTCCATCTGCCAGCGCTAAAGAAAAAGATCCCTATTGCTAGAGCAGGTTGCTAGGGTACAAAGATGCCAGTGTCCATAGGCGGTCTGATCACTTACCAGGCCAAAGTGGGTATATCAACAATGTTTTCGAGGAGTTTCTCCCCAGGCCCAGAGCAAATGCCCCAAGGATCTTTTGAAAGTCTTTAGGTTAGCAAAGAGTCGCCCTACCCAAAATGAAACTCAGATAGTCCTCACAAACTCAGTATTTATACTCTAAATGTCCCCTTGCCATACCGGCTTCTTGTGTTCTTACTGATAAGCGCCCAGCAGGGCCCCTCAGCAGCTGGGCTGCTGAGTGCTTATCAATGACTAAGATGTAGAATTATGACATCCTGGCACAACTTACTTCATTCTTATATCAAAGCAGATTTTTTCTTTGTCATGAAGGAGTGGACTGAAACAATTTCATGGAAGTCATAAACAAGTGGTTTTAAAATCACATAAACCAATACACAACATAACATCAAAAGAGCCTGAAACAAAAAACTTTTACAAATGATATAAAACAATGTGACACACCTGTTCCCTCTAAATCTCCTTTCTGCTCTGAAACAGACATCTTTAGATGAATTTATAGAAGATGTGTATGTTCATATATGCAAACACAAATATACACATTATCTACTATCTATTTTTATACTACATTTACCACGCCAGACACTGTTCCAGGTGTTTAACTTATGAAAAGTCATTTAGTACAAGAGGCAATTGTACTATCATTGCCCCCACCCTTTTTCACTAGATGAGAAAACAAGCACAAAAAGATAACCTGCCAGAGGTCACACAAAGAGGGTAGAGCTTGGATTTGAACTCCCAGGAGCCTGACTCCAAAGCCAGAAATCTTTAACCACTGCTCTTAAGCTTCCTCTATGTATGCAGCAGGACGCAGACTGGGTGTGTATATGCGTATAGATACACATCCATACACGTTTCATGCCCCATTTTAAAAGTTTGTACGATTCCCTTGCAGACTTCGACATGTAAGCATGAAGGACAGGAAAGGAGCAGCAACTGCAAAAACCAGGGAGTGGTCAGAGGCTAAGACTACATAGCACCCCGGTAACAGACATGAAAAATATTCCTTGGCTAAGAAACTGGATTACTGAAAAATTAAAACAGTTTCAGTTCTTACACAAGGAGTAGGGTGAAAATGAAATTGCCTCTGAACTAGTCTTGTAGAAAAGTAACAATTCTTAAAACAATGGGTCCAGAGGAAGAATCCAATGTATAACAATCAACTCGTTAGGGTAATTAGCATCCAGCAGGTAGGCGGGCTCCATCCTGTTGAATTATGCTATAGCCTACAAAGCAAGGCCAGCCTTTCAGAATTCAGTGTCATAACAAAGGAGCTCCTGTCTTAAGTAACTTATTATGTCATGAACTGTGATAGGGAATGACTCATATTTTGTATCTTAAAGTATTTAAACTAAAACCATATATTCACTCCACAGTGAAAGAATAAATGAAAAGAGGAAGTGGCTGCCACCAGCAATTCAAAGGTTTAGATATTTAACTTTAACAGTATCTGTTGAGGAGTCTCTAATTCACAGCACTACTTCTTGGATTTCTTAAAGGCACCAAGAGATCTATTTTCTGAACTGTAGCCAGTGATCCATTAAAATTTCAAATTTAATACCGGCACGCTTTGCTTTATTGTATTTCCTAAGTGTTGCTTTTTTTTTACAAACGGAAGGCAAGACCCTCCACCAGCAAAAAAAAAAAAAAAAAAAGATCGCTTTATTGCAATACTTGTTTTATTACAATGGTCTGGAACCAAATCCACAATATCTCCGAGGCATGCTTTTATATTATGTTAACTGTTTGAAATGCTTCACTTGTTCCCTCTGCATCTGATAAAGACCGAAATCCTCAACTTTGCCTGGTCTTGCAGCAGCAATCCTTGCCTATCTCATCAGCCTCGCAAAAGTCACTTTTTAATCTTTTCTACTCCCTGCACCTCCCTACTTCCTCTCGAGGTGTCAGCCAGACCAACTTGTTTCAGTCACTCAGGTACCAACTTCAAACTTCAAACTTACGAGCCTTCTCCTCATTCGCTCTTCCTTTCATCCTTAAAGATTTTACCCTCGAATTCGTCCAACTAACTCGAATTTATTAGTCAACTTTCACCTTAAATGTCACTTCCTTAGAGGATCTCAGTGAGCCCAGATGGGGTAGGCATAATTCTCCAGGGTGGGGCAGACCCACCCACTCACCCACTGAGATGCAAACTGATCCATAGAGGCGACTGTTCCTATTCCATTTCAAGGCTTCCCACCTCCTCACCAGCGACCACAAAGTGAACCAGCTCCGCTACCGCAAAGTTCATTACCTTGTGTCTGAGAACCGGCTCAATAGCAAGAATCAGGAAGGTCTGCCACTGGGAACGGGATGACCAGTCGAAGCCAACAAAGGCCTTAGCACTCGGGGAAACGCGCCCAGCTGTGCTCAAGTGCTCAGGCCGCGTTTGGCCCTCCACTCGGGGTCTTTACCTTGCGCCTGTCTATTACCTGCCCACTTCCGGAGGGGCCGCCAATCACCGCACACGCCGAGTGTACGCCGCGGAGGAGGGAAGCCCGCGCTCAGGCTCTTCGGGTCTAGGTCCTACGTCGAACCAGGCTCTGAGATTGCAGTGTCGGTCCTTGCCATCGGTTCCAGGTAAGCCGGGAGGCTGCAGAACGGGACCGTGCGGGGCTGTCGTGAGGCCCAGCCGAGCACGTTGTGGAGCCTTTCTGAGCGTCTACTGTGCGCCAGATCTCGGCGTCGCGGCTTGTCCACGAGTGGGTCTCCTCAGTCTGGCAAAGGTCTTGTGAAAGCTCAATTCCCTGGTCCCAGACCTGTGTTGTCAAATGGGGGTGGTGGGCCTTAAGTTTTCAAGAAGATTCTGATCTGAACAAGAATTTTAGGGTTGCCACGTTATCTCCAAAGAATGACTGTCTGTGTTTGGTGGAAGAACACAGGGAGGAGAGAAAGGGGGGGGAGGGGGGGTTAAGAGAGTGGAGTGGTAGGTACCATTTGAGAACCCACTAACCCTACATTGCCTACACCTCCTGGCCAATTTAAACATCCCTTAATCTCACAAATACCTTACAGTTAAGGATTATCTTTACAAATAAGCTGATTTAGGCTCAGGCAAATTAAGAATCACCCTGTATGGCAGTGGTTGAAAGGGAGGGCTAGGAATCGACAAGTGTTTTTAAGTTTTGTTTAAGCAGTGGGTCATAAAGGAAGGTTCTGAGGTTAGCAGCATCACCTGGGAACTTCTCAGACATATTACACACCAACCGAATTAGAAACTGGGGATGTGGCCCAGCAAACAAAAGATCAGTTTAGCCAGTTAGGCAGTTGATTGGAAGTGCCATTGTGTTTTAGGGTAGAACAAGGGCTCACACTGTAATCCAGGCAAGAGACGTGGGTAGCTTGAACTAAAATGGTAGCAGTGCCTGTAAAACTAGTTGTGTTCACTTCATGGTCTGTTTTCTTAATGGCCTGATTCTGAAAAGTAGGGAAGACTTGATTTGTGTAAATGCTTGGGAAATGGAGGGCATGGCGATACCTGGAGTGAGCACCTACTGTTCCTTGTACAGCACCAGAGTCCTTTTTTGTGTGTGTGCATATTTTCTTAACAGTTATATATTTTCTCTTTTGATTTTAGTTTTCCCATTATGCTCTGCAATTTACTAGCTGCATGATACCGGTTGGGCAGTTTTCGTAAAACATCCTTCAGCCTCAATTTTCTGATCTCTCACTACTCTCTGCAACTTCACATCCAATCCCATGCAGTTCCCATCTTTCTTAATGCATATACCTCCTGGATACAAGGGAGAGACCCAGGAAAACTGGGTAAAACTCACCAAAATAACAGAAAACACCACCTTAAATATTATCTTAAACTGAAGACAAAAGATGTTGGGGGGGAGTCAGTTATGGGAGGGTAAGGTAAAAGAATTACTGGGAAAAGCACAATAAATGAGGGTAAGATTGTTATGCAGATTGAAGTCATGGTCTTCTGCATTGATAAGAGTTCCTAGAGATAAAGTTTTATCCCTCTTCCTGGTCCTGCCTCGGGAGATACACTTGCAAATAGAGGTTTCTCCTACAAATGTGTAAATGTCTTTTACAAAGGGTCACTTTTACTTGGTTTTCTGAGCATCTACCTGAGCGTATTTCTTAAAATTAGCCAGCCTACTGTCATCCTACACCAGAGGCATATTTTGGGATGACAAATTCTGTTCCCCTACAGCTCCTAGGCTATGAACCTGCATGTACATCGTGCTACTGTATTGAAGACTATACGCAGTTGTGACACAGTGGTACTTATGGAATGTCTTATGCTATGGTGATAGCAAATTTTCAGCTCCATTATAATCTTATAGGACCACCAGAGTGTATGTGATTCTTCATTGGTCAAAACAGTGTTATGCAGGGCATGACTATATCATGCAAGGATTGAAAGTCATCAAAGCATTATACATGGTGTGGGCAGATGGGGAGAGTAGCTTGGAAGAGACTTAGGCTTTATTTGATGTCGTTCTGTGTTAGAATTTATTAAAAGGTGGGTAAAATTAAATGTGTTTTAAAATTCTGAAACTTGTCTCCTGCACCTCCAAAATTAGTGTAGGAAATTTTCTGCATCGTACTGTTATAATGAGCCTGGTGGAAGTTAATGCCTTTACTAGTCACTGAGGATTTAACAACTATACCGGACATAGCAGTTTTAGGTTAAATATCAGTAGTGCTTTTTATATGTTACTAAAAAAAACATACATGTAATATATAATGTAATAAAGTAACATTTTATGGTATAAGTATGTGGATTTGGCTAGATTTCTTAGAGATTTTGAGACTTTATGATACAGTCTTACAATACTTTTTATTGTACATGTCTTAAATGCCAGCTCCATGACATGTGCCTTGCATTATTTTCTCAATGATAGATATCACTCTGTGAAAAACTGAAGCTCAGAGAAATTAATTTGACCGAGATAAGTGACACCGTTGGATGAAAACTTGGTTCTGTCAGGTATTGCTCCTTCTCAATTTGTGTTATATCTGTTTCACTGTCATACTCTTAGAATCAATAAGCCCCTATTTTTCCCCTTAAAAATTTTTGGAATATATTATCAAATATGAATAAATATGAACATACCAATACAAAAATTATATAGTCTTTCAAGTAGATATAGAGAGATGAATAGAATGCTGTGGGAGTGAAGAAGGGGCAGTATAGCTTAGTGACTTAGTATCATGCCAGTGGTCATGCCAATTAATGTAATGTTGTGTGAGTATATTCAAATTATTGTAGACTCAGCTTTATAGTTCTCATTGAGGATGATAGCTTGTAACTTACAAGGTTGTTCTGAGAGCTTAATTGAATCAGTGACTGTATGAAAGATTCTTAGCTTAATGCCCAACACATAATAAACTATCCTAGAGAGCATTTCTCTTGGTCCGAGTCTCCCAAAGGAGCAACTTAGTTCTAAGAAAGAAGTGAGGAAAGAATAGGCAGTGTGGTTTGTGAAGAGGAAGAATAGCATGAGTGGAAATGAAGTTGATGAAAAATAAACAGTTTCTAAAAAATAAAGGCCAAGTGCTTTAGGGGGGACCATAGCCAGATGAAGATAACGACGTATGAAGGAATCTGAATGATAAGAAACTTGAGATAGTTTATAAAAGTGTGTGTGTGTGTATGCTTTTATGGATTTTTCTTAACATATATATATTTATTTATATACACATATATATATAAAGTCATAGCTTGGTACTTGTCAACCTCAGGCCTCGTCAAACCCAGTACTTGTCACATTTTGACGAGAAAAAAAATGTTTGGAAACTTGGCACTTGCTCAGGACTCATACTTGCTAAAACTTGTATGAGTCACAACACCACCCCACAAGAGAAAGTGCTTCATCACTTGGTACTCATTGGTTTCAGCCCTCATCACTAGTTGCGGAATGAATTAACAACAAGTGCCATGGTATGAGAGAGAGAGAGAGAGTGAGAGAGAGTGTGTGTGTGTGTGTTTTATAAAAACGAGTCAGTAGGACAAAAGTAGAGAGGCAGGGGATATTTAAGAGAACTAATCAAATTCAATGTGTGTGTGTTATATTGGGATCCATATGCAAATAAATCTAAAATGGAAAGCTCCTGCCCTGGCTGGTGTGGCTCAGTGGCTTGAGTGCCTGACTGTGAAGCAAAGGGTCACTGGTTTGATTCCCAGTCAGGGCACATTGCCTGGGTTGCAGGCCAGGTCCTCAGTAGGGAGCGTGTGAGAGGCAACCACACATTGATATTTCTCTCCCTTTCTTTCTCCCTTCCTTCTCCTCTCTCTGAAAATAAATAAATAAAATCTTTTTAAAAATGTTTTGAAAAAAAGCTCCTCATTGGCCAAGAACAGTAGGCATATATTAGTTGGCATTTATATGATATCTTTCTTTTAAAAGGTCCTAATCCCCATTTTATAGGTCAGACAAATGGCATTCAAAAAACATACATGCATTTTTCCTAAGAAATACGCCATAAATAACCAGAAGTCAAACCTAGTATCCTTTGCATAATGTTAGCCCTTAATGTTGTGAAGTGCTGCTTCCCGTAGCATGTTGTTACAATAGCTTTTATTTGTGCTATGTGTCCTAAGGCCCAAGACACTGTGTCAAGCTTTGAATCTGGGAATAATTTATCAATGGAGACTTTGTAGAACTGCAGTTTTCCTATTCTGGCAGAAAGTCTGTGTAGCAAAAACTTGCTAGGTGACCAAGACAAAGCCAATTTCAAATGTCAAAGCCATGCCCTTATTATTCTCACTGTCTTTGTGTTATGAGGAAAAGCAAATGTTGAGAAAATATTGGTGTAGGGAGAAGGGAAAGAAAGGGGACTGTATTGATGGTTGGGTGGCTCACCAGCTTGGAGGAATTTGATTGGCTTAAAATTGTCAGTGGGTATCTTGAAAACAAGCCAGGAAATTTTCTCCTTAACTTTTTATATTGAAATTTTCAAACCCACAGAAAAGTTGAATGGATTGCAATAAACATAAATATACTGTATATACTTTTTGCCTGGATTTAACAATTGTTAACCTTTTCTGTAGTAGCTTTTTCTCTTACTTTATGCAGTAAGTTCTCATTTAACATTGTTGTTGGTTCTGTGACTTGAAGGAAAATGTTTAACAAAACCAGTTTTACCATTGGCTAATTGATAGAAACAAGAGTTAAGTTCCTCTGGCATCTCATCAACATTATAACAATATAACATTGAACAAAACAGTGTTATTCAAGGACCTTCTATGTATACATTATTAAATTAGTGAATCTTCTGGCAGTAAATTGCAGCCACCATTTTTTAAAAATTTTATTTATTGATTTTTAGAAAGAGAGAGAGAGGAAGGGAGAGAAAGAAACATCACTTTGTTTTTCCACTTATTTATGCATTTGTTGGTTGCTTCTTGTATATGCCATGATTGGGGATCGAACCTGCTACCTTGGTGTGTCAGGATGATGCTCTAAACAAATGAGCTACCAGGCCAAGGCTATCCGTATGTATTTCTTAAGAACAAAGACATTTTACTTCTTACCTATGATAAGTTAATGTGATAAATTAAACATAATTTAATACTGATACAATAATGATATCTGTACTAAAATTCTCACATTTGTCCCAAAAATGTTCTTTTAGTTGTTTAATTTTTAAGATACCAGACTCAATCAGGGCTTGCACATTTTATTTGTCATGTGCTGAGTATTGCATCATATCAGGAAGCACATAAGGTCAGTTTGTTCCCTATTTTTATTTTTGATTAATAGAAATGTGTGAGGTGAATCTCTACAACTATGAATTCTAGTTTTTCCAAGAACTTACCACTCAGTGATTTTAGCATTCATGGATGATTCCTTTGTGGGTATTTTATTACATTGGTGATTGTGGGATCATATTTTTAATTTAATATCTTTTTTCATCCATAGGAAGGATTCGTTGTCTTGGACTCAAGGCTACAAGAAAGCCATTGAGCTTGACTTCGCATCATTGAGTGGGAAGAGCAACAGCCCAGCTAATATGTTCTAATATGCAATAGACTTCAGCCTGTGGTGTATGCTTGGCAACAGCTAAGGGGCAGAAGGATAAACAAGTTTGTAGGAGCTGGTCAGTTCATGAGGTCTAGGGGAGGTTATCCACTGCTTACTGGGTCTTGAGGCTAGAGCCAGGCCTCACTAAAGGACACATTGCCTTACCTGCCACCACCTTTGTTCACAGCTCGATGGAGTTTGTGACAGCCCTGGCAGACTTTCAAGCAGGGGCTAGCTGTCCCATCTGTTCGGACTACTTAAAAGACCCAGTGACCATTAACTGTGGGCATAACTTCTGTCTCTCCTGTATCAGTATGTCGTGGAAGGATCTAACTGATACTTTCCCCTGCCCTTTTTGCCGATTTTGCTGTCTGGAAAGGAAATTTGCAAGCAACCCCCAGCTGGGCAATTTGACTGAAATTGCTAAGCTACTCCAGATAAGAAGAAGCAAGAGGAAGAGACAAGAGGAGAAGCTTTTATGTAAAAAGCACAATCAGGTTTTGACCTTCTTCTGTCAGAAGGACTTAGAGGTTTTATGTCCACAGTGCAGTTTCTCCGATGATCACCGGCATCATTACGTTTGGCCCATAGAGAGGGCTGCCCCCTATCATCGGGAAAGACTGGGGTATTGCCTTGAACCATGGAAAGAGAGAGTGGAACAAGTTGAAAAGGTGATCACTATGCAAACCAGAAAATCACTGGAACTAAAGAAGAAGGTAGAGTATAGGAGAGAAGAAATAAAGTCTGAATTTGAGCAACTTAAGTTGTTTCTCCAAAATGAGCAAGAGTCTGTTCTTCGGCAATTACAAGATGAAAAAATGGATATTTTAACAAAACTAAATGAAAACCTAACAAAATTTTCAGATCATGTTTCCACATTAAAATACCTATTAAAGGAGATAGAGAGCAAATATGTGAAGTCAAAACTGGAATTCCTGACAGATGTTAAAAGTATCTACCAGAGATATAAAACCTTAAAGGCCCCTGAACCTTTTTCATTCCATTTAAAAGAATATGGTTACCATCTTCCTCCACAATATTCTGGCCTGAACAAAATTATTAAGCATTTTCAAGTTGATGTATTTCTAGATCCTGAAACAGCACATCGTAAACTTGTTGTTTCAGATGATAGAAAAACTGTACAATATGGAAATAGAATGCAAAACTTTCCTCATAACCCAAGGAGATTCTATCTCTGCCCAGTTGTTCTGGGTTCTGAGGGATATAATTCAGGCAGACAGTATTGGGAGGTGGAAGTGAAAGACAAACCTGAATGGGTCTTGGGCATCTGTAAAGACTCTATTCCCAGAAGAAGAAAGAGTCAGAATCCTTCGATTTTATTACAGGATGGGCTGTGGTGTATCAAGCGAGGTGGTCCTATTAATTATGCTGCACTGGGTCCTAAAAAAGTTAATCTTCTGCCAAAAGTAATACCTAGTAAGATCGGCATTTTTCTAGACTATGAATTGGGTGAGGTTTCCTTTTATAATTTGAATGATAGATCTCTTCTTTATGTTTTTAATGATTATTTTACAGGAGCACTTTGGCCCTATTTCCACACTGGAACTGACTCAAAACCTCTTAAAATCTGTACGGTAACAGATTTTGAATAATGAACTATTGGGAGACTTGTTTATCTATTTACCTTCATAACTCTCTGTAATGTGCTTTGATCTTTTTACTGTCTTTGTCAGTTTTGATGTAGTATGATGAAAAATGAGGTAGTGATCTCACCATGTATACTTATGTATGCACACACAAACAGATAATCTTCCCTCTGTTTCTTTTAGAACAGAGTACCCTCTCTCTCTGTTCAGCTGCCATCCCTTACCTCATTGGGGGACTGACCTTTTTTCTTGAAATCCCTGTTGATTAGTTGTTTTCCTTCTTAGGCTTACTCTATGCAAGGAATCACATCTTAACAACATTGGGACTTCTAATCCATGAACTCATTTATTTGGATCTTTAACTTCTCTCTGCAATATTTGTAGTTTTTAGTATATCCGACTTTAACATTTTGGGGTAGATGTATCCCTAAGTAGAGTCCATTGGATTTTCTGTAGAGATGCTCATGCCATTTGTAAATAGATTTTCACTTTTTCATATACAATCTAGGTTCTTTTTCTTTTCTTGCCTATTTGCACTGACTAGGACCTTCAGCACAGGGTTGATGCTTATTTTGATTGGGTTTACCCTTCATTTTACTGCTCACATTTACTTAATTTCTATACTTTTTTCTGTTACTTTTAGTTTATTTTTACTAAACTAACTTTGATAGTTCTTAGTCTTCACTTAAATAATCTGTTTAATACTGTCGATTCAATATTACCTAACCATTTCCCCACTGATGGATATATATTCAGGTCATATCCAACTTTTGCAACTAATGTACATTGACTATATATTTACACTTTTCAATTGTGGACCATAATGAAAAAAGACATCCATGCATCCATGACCCAACACTTATATCACCTTTGAACTTTCCTTTGTGCCTCTTATCAGCCCCAGTTTCTTCTCTTCCTGGTTCTATTCAGTTCCCTCCACCATTCTTAACTTGACATTCCATTGTTTGGACTCTTTACCATGTATGTCTGTATCCCTAATTAATGTTTACTTACACATGTTTTTGAGTTTTACATAAAATCGACACTGGATTATTCTGGCAGGTGTTTTTTTTTTCATTCATGTTTATGAGACTCATTATGCTTTTGCTTAAGGTTTTATTTGTTTTCACTTTACTTCTGATGGATACTCAGTTTGAAACTGTGAAGATTATACATCTGATTTCTTTGTAGAGTGAATCGATGGACCTTCATCTTTATTGGATACTGCAATTTTTTTCCACAAAGTGTTGTGCCAGTTTATACTCCTACACGGTGTATAAATGTCCTCATTGCTCTGCACTAACAGTTCAATCTTAACACGTTCTTTACTAATTTGCAAGATGTTAAATGTTATCTCTGATTATAATTATTTCTGTGATTTCTAATAGAGTATATTTTCATTTGTTTAACCATCATTCCTGTTTCTTTTCTATAAAGTACCTATTCTTTTTTGGCTTTTTTTTAACAGTCTTGCTAATATCAGCAGTGAACTCATTTTTTTAAATTGATTTTAGAGAGGGAGAGGAAAAGAGACAGGAAATCGGTTTGTTGTTCCACCTATTTGTGATTTTTTTGTATGTGCCCTGACCAGGGATCAAACCCACACCTTAGTGCATTGGGACAGTGCTTATAACCAACTGAGCTACCTAGCTAGTGGTCCTTGTTTTTCAGTTAGTCTGTTTGTCTCATTGATAACAACTCTTCTGGGTTCTAGTTCTGTAGAAGTAATAGTCACTGCTGGTATCTTCAAGTTTATCTCTTATGGTGTCTTGTACAGAAGTTGTTATGTTTGATATAGTTGATTGTATTGGTCTTTCGAGGTTTGCATTCTTGTTTAAGAAATCCTGACCTACACCAATGCCATTAAAATACTCTGTGTGCTTCTAAATGTTTTAAGCATCTACTTGAAGTTGATACTGTTTGGGGGAATAGGATGGGGCCTGCCTGGATATTTAGTTATATATAATTAATAAATAACCAGTGGTCACAACTTAATTTATTAAGCAGTCCATTTTTTTCAACTGATTTGCAATGCTACCTATATCTGATATCAAATCTGTTCAGACCAATACCATACTCAAATATTATCGCTCACTATTCTTGATATCTGGTGGGAATTTTCATCATCTATTCAGGGTTATCTTGGCAACTCTTGGCCACTTCCATGTAAATTTACAATCAGTTTACCAAATTAAACATAACCATGGAGAATTAATTTGAAATTGCATTGAAGCTGTAAGTCAAAATAGACAATCTTCACTTTGTTGAGTTGCCTGAACATAATATATGTTAACATCTATTTAAGTGTCTTTTAATAACTTATATAACATCTACCAGTTGGCTGCCTTAAGGTACAGTTAAACTTTATAACTCACATGAC
Organism: Macrotus californicus; assembly: GCA_007922815.1. Lineage (NCBI taxonomy): Eukaryota > Metazoa > Chordata > Mammalia > Chiroptera > Phyllostomidae > Macrotus > Macrotus californicus. The sequence goes on along the minus strand of VMDR010005883.1, from coordinate 33,225 downwards.
ATCAAGATTACTCAGGATATACAGTAATCAACTTGCCAGTAGCTAGCTTCTAACCTTTTTATGGAAATCCTTGCTATAATCTATATAGCTTAGGAACCCAGCAGTACTTCTGTTGGGTTCCCTATGAGATGGCTCAGGTGGACATAAATGAGACATTGACCAGGTGAGGGACCTGCATTGACAAAAGCACCTTCCAGAAGACCACTGAACCTTTTAACTTCCTGACAAGTGAGTGGGCTCCATGGATTGAAAAGGACCTGAAATTTTACTAAAGAGTCATTAAGTGATCTCTGGAGGAAGCATGTTTACAAGGCAGCAAAAAAAAGTTTTAGAGTTTGAACTTGGTAGGTTTTGGAACCAGTTTCCTTACCTTTAAAATAGAAAAATAATCGACTTCATTGAGTTGCTTAAAGACTATGCTCCCAGCTGCCACACTCAATAATGCCATGACTTCAGACCTAGTCTCCTCTTCCTTTCTCATTTCAATTAAACAATGTAGCTTTTTGTGCTTTAAGAACAGTTTGATTCCAACTGAGTTTTTAATCTAGTTTTAATGTTTCAATTAATGTTTACAAGATTTATTAGAATTACCAACCATTGCTTTATAATCACTTGCCAACTTCTTAGAGGCAACCACTTTGAACTCATGTTCTTTGGCTATTTTATAGTCACTAAATAAGCTAATAGTGATATTTATGAATTTTTCAGTTTGAGGTATTATCATTTGATGTCCTACTTTGGAAAATAAGAATTTCACCCTGGCCCTCTCCAAATAGAATTCTTCATTTTTGTGTATTTTCTGATGTTTACACTGTCTGTGTCAATGCCATTTACTTCTGAGTATTATACAATATTGGTATTTTGTTTCTCCACAACTCTTTTCCTGTAATTAATAGTTGTTTTATATTTCTCATTTGCTTTGTTTTTCGTGTCCTTGCACTTAATTCATCCCCAAACTCCCTGCAGTGGTCTAAATCTCTCAATTTAAGCACATGTAGCTTTCTACCACTTTGCTTTTGCAGATTACCCAAGGAGCCATCTGACTAATCCTAATGCAGGCAGGTTGCTCACTAAATCAGCTGCTCAGGTATCATCTTGGGGATGGATACCCTTGGCTTCTCTTGAGTTGCTTTTCCTATTTCCGTCTTTGCCCATTTGGAGGTTGGTGTCTCATTTTTTGGAGAACATCCTTCAGTAGCTTCCTAATCAGAGTGCATGGGAAGTAAATTTTTTTAGGACCGTATGTCTGAAAATGTCTTCAGGCTATCCTGCTACTTAACTGAAAGTTCCTCAGGGTATAAAATTCTAGTTTTGAAATAATTTACCCTTATATATTTTTAGCACTTTTATCGTGAAACATATTGTTGTGGTATCTGAAGTGTGTTTTAAACACATCAACATAGACAATGTGCTATAAGCACAACTTTTAAAAAAAAGTGATTGAGGGGCCTCGGCAGATTCAGTCAGAGGCAGCCAGCAGAACCGGCTTCTCCCAGCGCAGCAGTGCCTGGTCCTGGGCTGTCCTGGAGCGGGCCATGCCCCCGCGGGAGCTGAGCGAGGCCGAGTCGTCTCCGCTCCGGACCCCGACCCCTCCCCCGCGGCGGGGCAGCGCAACCCCGGAGCTGGGCATCAAGTGCGTGCTGGTGGGCGACGGCACCGTGGGCAAGAGCAGCCTCATTGTCAGCTACACCTGCAATGGGTACCCCTCATGCTACCGACCCACGGCGCTGGACACCTTCTCTGTGCAAGTCCTGGTGGATGGAGCCCCTGTGCGCATTGAGCTCTGGGATACGGCGGGACAGGAAGACTTTGACCGCCTTCGCTCCCTGTGCTACCCGGATACCGATGTCTTCCTGGCTTGCTTCAGCGTAGTGCAGCCCAGCTCCTTCCAAAACATCACAGAGAAATGGCTGCCCGAGATTCGCACTCACAACCCCCAGGCGCCCGTGCTGCTGGTGGGCACCCAGGCCGACCTTAGGGATGATGTCAATGTCCTCACGCAGCTGGACCAGGGGGGCCTGGAGGGCCCGGTGCCCCAACCCCAGGCTCAGGGCCTGGCCGAGAAGATCCGGGCCTGCTGCTACCTTGAGTGCTCTGCCTTGACTCAGAAGAACTTGAAGGAGGTGTTTGACTCGGCCATTCTTAGTGCCATTGAGCACAAAGCCCGGCTGGAGAAGAAGCTGAACGCCAAGGGTGTGCGCACCCTCTCCCGCTGCCGCTGGAAGAAGTTCTTCTGCTTTGTTTGAGCGGCTGTGGCAGAGTAGGGAACGATGGGCATAAAGCCACAGACATCTGGAACCGGGGCATGGGCTACTGGCAGGGCCAGGCCACCCCATGAGACTCAGTCCCTTCTGAACACTGGGGACATGGGCCTCTGCGTGCCCACTCATGCCAGGGCGAGCCCATGGCCTGGAGGAAGGAAGGCTATAACTTGGATTTCTGTGGTCAAGGCTTACAGAGAAATCCCAGCACTTTGATTTTCATGGGATGGTCCTAACAGTGTCAGCCACCTCCAAGCAGTTTGGGATCCAGTTTCCTGTTTCTTATGGGCCCTCAGGTCAGGCTGGTTGAATAAGGACCCCTGTAGTGGTCCCCATCCCCTCCTTGGCACAGGGGTGAGGAAGAGCCCAGGGAATAGCTAGGCATCTCGGACGGATGGAAGGTGTACAGCTCTAGAGAAGTTTGGGGTGGACTGTGGAAAGGTAGAAGTCAGTGAGAGACTGGGAGGGAGCAGAGAGGGAGGCCTTGGAGCCTTGGGGCTGGAGGCAGGCTGGGGAGGATGAGGCAGATCGGAGAGCTAGGCCTGGAAGGAGTAAGAGTGAGAAGGAGAGCAGAGAAGTGGGGCAGCGGAGGAGCAACACTGACACCTGGGCTGCCCTCAGCCCCCAAGGCCAGGGAGGGCGGGGCTGGTCCCTGGGAAGAACTGGGTCTCACCGCTCCCTAGGCACTGCCCAAACTGGCTGGGCCAGGAGTGGGGCAGGAAGTGAGAAGCAAGGTCCAGCAGAGGAGCGGGGAAGCTGCAAACTAGAACCTGAGGGAAGAAGGGGCTGGGGGTCACCTTTTTCTCCAAGGTCACAGCCTGGAAGGAAGGGCAGTGAAGAGTGTGCAAATAAAGACCTAAGTTTCGAAGCTGAAAAAAAAAAAAAAAAGTGATTGATTTTAGAGAAACATCAGTTCCTTTCACTTATTTATGCATTCATTGGTTGGTTCTTGTATGTGCCCTGACTGGGTATGGGACCCACAACCTTGGCAAATTGTGATAACACTCTACCCGACTGAGCTACCCCACCAGGGCCTAAGCACAACTTTTAATAATGTATACAGAATTGGTCGGTTACCCTGACAAGGAATTCATATTCAGAGACGGTCAGCTGGCTTTCCCATGAAGAAACTCAAGCCCTGTGTGCTACAATTGCTTCAGTTATCTTAATCTATAAATTCTGAAACTATAATTAAAATAATGGATTATAATGGGAAAAAATGGGGTGGCATTGGGGGAATTGGACATAACATGGATTGACTGAAGTATTTGAGTCACTCCACACTCCAGCAGGTATAGAACAATAAAGTATAGGAATGGAACCCTGCAGTCTGTATTTCATTAAACATGAGCCTAGAACTCCAAAAACGTCTGCCCAGCCATTGCATTTTTGAGGATGCTAGTAGCCTCATATTAACTATCAATGTAATGTTAGGTGAATCGTGCTTTATGGAATTGTGTTTGCTTCAAGTGAACCATTTACAAGATCAAAGCACCTAAAGGACAGAATGCTGGGAACAATGAGCTTACCAACAAGACTATGAATGTATAGTGACTGCCTGCTAAATATATAGACTATTTTTAAAATGTCCACATGTAGGGCAAAGTTTTGACTGAGACTTGATTTTTTTTATTACCCAGTAGTTAGTAGTTAACCTTTAAACACAAAGAATTATTGACTGTTATCTATTGAGAGGAGCAATAATTGGGCAAGTCAGATTGGCTTAGGTCATTTCTTAACATACATGATGAAAACCTGTGTAAATAATGTAGAGGTATTCCTTTATATGTTTAAAGGAAAAGGCTAGTACCATAGTCAACTGTCTACCATTCAACTTGAGAAATATACCTTAAAAGCCCTCCTGTACCCCACCTTAGCTGCATTCCATTTCCTCCCTGGAACCAAGTTGTGAAAAAAGCCTGTAATCATCATTCCCTAGTTAAAATGAACTTGCCCTGGAGTTTTTGTCATTTAATAGCCGTTGTGGATACTTTTAATACCAGTTAGTGATTGTCAGTCTGACTGATACTGTTTTCTCTGCTAGCTCACTTACTAGAGCTTTGAGTATGAAAACGTGTGATCTGAAAATTTTGTTCTCATTTAGTTTGTGTCTAATATTCTAGTCTTTAAGGCTTTTGAGGCTGCGGCCTGTTCATTTTCCAATAAGAACATACATTACTCAGAACCAGAGTTTAATCTCTCCCTCTAATATTCTGTAGCTCTAATGTATTTATAATAGAGTGTTATACCTTTACATGGCTTTTGCTTCCTTTTTGAGGCAGCTTGCTCTATGGAACAGGTGAGCCCAGTGGGACACTATTACAAACTCTCTAGGTCCTTCTGTATCCTTCTCACTGAATGAATGAATGAATGAATGAATGAATGAGGGTGGAAGGCCGGACATTATAGTATTTCCCTTCCAGGCTTTTCCTCGTGCTACTTATTTGGAGTTGGTTGGCAATTTCAGTGGTCTACCAGGGTATTAATACTAAAATACCTGCCGACAGCGCCCACGCCAGACAAGGCAGGGAAAGCAAGCTTTTGGCTCTCCCCAGGACTGGTGATTGCAAGAACAACGGCAGTTGGGTCATAGGGTCATCACTGGGTCTCTGGGAACCAGCACAGTCGGGATTGCCATGCCTCAGTGTAAAGTCTGTCAAGACGACCTATTCAATGCCCTGAGCAGGGAATACACTGCTCGCCCAGCTGACCCTGCACAGCCTTTGCTCCAGAGGGTGGGGCTAAGTTGAAGAGGACAGCTCTTCTGCCCATACCGTGAACCTTTACACCTTCCTGACGCCTGACGTCACGGGGAGGCTCCGCGGTCACCCTTGACCTCCTTCCGCTTTACCGGGAAGCAGAAATCCACAAGCCCCCCACCTCCCCACCCCCACCCCCGCACTGCGGCCAATCATAACTCGGCTGCTCAGACTTCTGCCTCGGTTCCAGAGAGCTGCTGTTCCGCGCAGCACCTCGGGCTATACGAGGTGACGGAGCTGACCCACGGGGGTTGGTTCACTTGCCTTCTGCCGCCCATCCCCACCCCGCCAGATTGCGCATGCTCTCTACCACCCTTGGGCCTAGCAGATTCCTGGCCCCACCCTTAAGTCTCAAACTACCACACTGGACACCTCCCACCCCCATCCAGCGGACCTCTCTAGCCTCCTGTCTTTCACGTCTCCTTTGTCACCCAAACTAAGGTCTAGGAAAGGCACTGGCTTTTTGAGACACTGCAAGTTTGACATTCCAGGCTCCACCTGTCTAACCCAAAGCAGGTTACTAAATTTCCCAGACTGTCAGGGATACCAGCAAACCATGGTAACAGCCCCTTCCGTTTCCTTCGGTCTTTTGAACATTTCAACAAAACCCAATCAGGGCATCTGGCACATATGCCCTTGAACAACTAGAACGGCTTGGGCACATATATACTTCAAATTGATGTTCAATTTTTATACTTGTTTTCCCTTTGATTTTAATCTGCCAATGTATTAAACATTAAAGAATTAATCTGTATAGGAGATTACCTGGAGATAACTTATTTTTTACGTCTCATGTACAGCGCTCAATTCCACCTTAAAAGTTAAAGCATAAAAATAACACAAAGACATTTAGGGAGATTTTAAATATACATTTAATTTCTGATTTTATGTATTACCTTAAACACCAAAGTGATAAAACATTGCCAAAAGTTTGAACATAAATGAGAGTACCAAAAAATATTTGCATTAGAGTAAATATTTCCATTAGAGACTATGACTCATCTGTAAAGTTTCATCAACCTAAGAAAAATAATACCTGACTCAAGAAAATTAAAGGACACAAAAGTTAAGATAGAATTGGTCAATGTTCGAAATAATGTTCAAACATGCTAATAAAACATGAGGGTGGAGATGTGAGGTTGTTATAAAAAGATTTGTAAAACTTGAAAATACTCCTTACTAGGGATGGTAAGCATGGCAGATGGCATTCTTGTTGGTAGGAAGGTGATCTGAAAGCAATTAGAATATCGTTTTCCATATTTATTGGGTTGTGTCATTGCACCAGTAACAAAACTTACAAGAAATTATTCTGTATCTATATTAATACTACTAGAAACCACTAGATGTGTATTGAATTTCCATTTTCATTTCCAAACACTAGAAAAGGCTAAAAGACTATCATCAGAATATTTGCCATTCTTATCACATCATATCAAAGGTAATGGCTACCAACGTAACATTGATGATGTGAACCTTAATCACCTGATTAAGGTGTTGTTTACAAGCTTCCCCACTGTACAGTTACATCTCCTGTTCCCTCTCCTCCGTTTTTTCATTCTATAATCTTGGGAAAAAGTTACCATACTCTTTGGAGACACTCATGGTACTCTAAGAATGCCAAATGTTAAAACCAGGTTATATAGCCAGAGTAGATCCCCACCCAAAATATGGATGTTTCAGGATTGATGGTGCCACATACCAGGATATGAAAAGGTTTATTGTTTTGTAATGAGGTTTACGGGGAGAACAGGTGTTGGGAAAGGACACAAGCTTTGGGGTGTTTATGGGAGTTACTGGGTGGTGGTAGTAGGAGGGTGCTGGCACTACTAGGTTTAAATTTCCCACCTGCAAAGGGTGGAGCACCTAGGCTTTCTCTTCAGCTTTCCCAGGTGTGAGGAAAAGAGGATACAAGTAGGGTGAGTCCTAAAAGTCCCATGAAGACACCATCTCTAACAACATCCTGAAAAACAGTTTGAAGCAATCAACGCCTTACTCCCAACACATACAGAAATGAGAGAAACCCACAATTCTACCTTCTCTTCCACCAGGAATATAAGGAACTTATTATATACAGGCCTGACATCCACACAAAATTTGTGATATATGTAAATGTACTGAAAGTTTACTAAATTTTAATAAAATTAAATGTGAATTCCGTATTTCCCTTTCTATACTATGAATTACAATGTATGCATTCTAAGAACTTCAGAAACACTTTACAGTTATTTTCCACATCCCCACTTGTTCCCACATCTTTTGCTATTGAAACAAATTAGACAAAAAAAAAACAAGAAAAATGTTCCATGTTTGAGACATAGAGGTACAGAAATAAGTTTTTTGGTGCTAGATTCACTACAAGATAGTTGTACAAAATTCTAGCTACTGTTCAAAAATCATAGGAAGAAAATGAGGCAAAGTCACAGCTCATCATTTGAAATCACTTAGAAAAGAGACAGTAAGAGGTTTAGAATCATACCCAACACAGAAGTAAGGCTTTAGCACTTCAGAAAATTTATCCATGAAAGAATGGATATGAGATCTGTCATTCAAACTGTAAAACGAAACCTGCCCCAACTCATAGTCCAGATAGATGCCAATCCCTCTGGGGTTTTCCTTCAGCACAAGGATGACGGGAGCAGGCCCTCGTGCCACATAATCACCATTCTGCAGCTGAATTGTCCAACGTCTGTTCTGTCCTGGTGGAGACTGCTTTCTCTGCCTGGTGAAGGAGCCTTTACAAACACCCACAGCCCACTCAGGCTTGTCACCCACCTGGACCTCCCAGTAATGACGGCCACAATCAAACCCTTCAGAACCCAGGACAACTAGGTCAATCGTAAATCTTCTTGGATTCCGAGAAAGTCTTTGCTTTTTCCTCATAAATGTCACCGACTTTCTATTCTCAGACACAAGCAGATTAGGATGTGCTGTCTCAGGATCCAGAGTAACTTCTTCTCCAAATTTCCGTATAATTTTCTTCAGAGCCGAAAACTGCGGGGGAAGACTGCACCCTTCTCTCCGTAACTGGACCCAAAACACATCTGGGGGTTTCAGGCTTTCACAACTGTGGAGGATAGTCTTGATATCTGTCAGCAACTTCACATCTGACATCACACTCTTCTCTGCCACCACCTTTAGGAGACTGTTCAGGCTGGAAATGTGGTCTGCAAATGCAGTTGTGTTTGCACTGAGTTTCTGTTGAACATCTTTCTCTTCGTCAGCTAACCTTGAAAGAACTGCCTCTTGCTCATGTTCTACAGATTGTGTGAGGTGCTCAAATTCAGTGGCTAACTTCCTTCTCCGGTTTTGCACTTTCTCTCTCAGTTCTAACAGTTTCCTGTCTTGGGTGCTTATTAGTTTCTGAGCATCTGCCACTTGCTTCTTGAGCGGCTCAATGTAACTGCTGAGCCTTTGCCTGTGATGGGTGGCGGCCTCCTCCATGGGCCTCACCTGGTGGCCCTGGTGGTCAGGGGGCTGAATGCATAGGAAACACAACAGCTCCAGGTCCTCCTCACAGAAGAGGGTCAGGATCTGGTTGTGCATCTCACACAAGCGTATCTCTTCCTGCTGCTGCTTCTTGCTCCTGGTGATCTGGAGGATCTTGGTAATGTCAATCATCCTTCCCAGCTGGGTGTTGCTCCTCAATTGCTTCTCTTGGCACAAGTGACGACACACAGGGCAAGGGAATCTGTCCCGAAGATCAACCCAAGACTGTTGGATGCAGGAGCGACAGAAGTTGTGCCCACATTCGATGGTGACAGGGTCTCTCAGGTCATCCAGACAGATGGGACAGTTGACTTCTGCCTGGAGTCCTGCCAGAGCTGCTTCGACCTCCATTGGGCCCTGAATAGACTGGAGTGAGGTGGGTTTTCTTCAAGAAGCTGGGCTCTGTGAGATTTCTCGACTGAGAGGCAGATGCACACTCAGATTTCACTGTCCTTCCTGTCCAACTTCTCTTTGTCAATTAAGGGCAGCCCTTGGTGTACAATAAAGTCCTTAGGTACAAAGGTAGGTGCCCAGAGGAGCTCTGCTGTCCACCAGTAGCCAATCAGAGTAGTTGGAGAACTAGCTGCCCTTGGCAGCTCAGAGGATATAAGCCCGAGCTTAACAATTTTCTTGGTCAGAAAGCAGTCAGTCTTAAGTACCTATTGATTCCTGGGGATGAGAAAATATAGTTTCATGTAAAAAGAGTTAAAAAGTGTACTATTTATCTTGTGGCTCTGCTCATTGCCACCTTTGAGGGAACCATTGATTTCTTTTCCCCAGCCCCACAGTCCACCTACACCCACATTAGCCACATGGGGGGCTACATGGGACTACAGAAAGTGTGAGTACTTTTGGTACTAGATCCTCTGTCCCTGGGTTAGCTTTCAGCTTTAGTCACCTATTATCTGGGGGACTTGGAAAAAGCACTTAACATCCTTAATGTTAAGAGAATCAGACTGACTAACAAGTGTAAAAATTCCAACTTCAATCATTTCAAATTTCTGAAAAACCCGGGAAAAGGATTTGGCAATTTTTTTTGCTTAAAACAGTTATTTCTGATAGCACTGAATTCATGATATATAAAAATTTACTTGTTTTTCATTTACACTTCTCAAATGCAGGATATACCCAACTAGGTACCTAAGTGGATGGGATTTAGAGCAGATTAGATTTACTCTGAAAACCTTGCTAATTAGGAAGACTGATTATCAAAGGCACAGAATGCAATTCAAGATCAGGAATTCAATGTGAGAAAAAACTGGGAAGCGCACGCACACACACACTAGCCTGTGAAGTTGGTAAGCTACATCTAGTGATTTTTGAGAAGAGAATTCAGCTTTCCCTTACAATCAGCCACTGATCCTAATGGAGGCCAAGAGACTGAGGTGACCTCCATGTTGGGTGACCTTGCTCACCACAGTGTTACGCAAGAATAAAGGCAGTTATCATGAATTTTCTTTCAACTCATGTTGCAAATTAACACACATTTTGTAGATCTCAATTCCCCACTACTGTAACCTCTGTGTAATCCCTACCATGACTGTATCTCCTCAGTCCCTGGCTAAAGCTGCTGGCTGACCAAAATGTTGGCCAGGTCTCCTTTAGGGACTGAGTGATTTAGGGCCACCCTGCTTATACCCTAAGTATTTGTCAGCAGGCAGATTAGGGAAGATCAAGTCAATGCAGGGTCTGAGTACCAGGAATACAGGCACATAGCTCTAACTGCCCCCCCCCCCACCTCTTTCCCCACCTAAACACAAACTCTGAGACATCTCGGAAGGGATTCCACAGGCAGCTTCAGACCAGAACTACTAGGCGTTTTGTCACACAAATCTGTCATCCCCTTAGGTCAGGCTGTGACGTGGTTTCTGTATTTTCAGCGACCATTTGGACGACTTAGGACAAAACTCACTGAAGGACCGTAACCATAATAAAAGCATGTGTACCGTAACCCGAATCCAAGTTAGGATTTCCTTGTAAAGTGCAGACCGGCCCTTCAGGAATATACCGCGCTCCCGCTTCACACCCTGAGTTGGTCCCAACTCCCAGATCACGTGGAACCCGTGGCCATGAGCAATTCTGTGAGGCGAGTGTTTAAAACTTGCCTTGCCTTGTTCTCCCGTCTCTAATTCCTCACGGGTCAGACGTGAGTATCCAAAATGTTAACAATCATTTAGGTGACTTAAGACAAGGCTCCGAGAGAGACCGGGAAACCATGACAAACCTCATGTGTTATTTAAAATAAGCCAAATCCGACTTTGGATTTCCTTTTGAAGTATTTGTCTTAGCCGGGCACAGAGAAGGCGCTCACGAACTCACAGGTCTTACCTCACGCCCGCCTGCGGCACCCACAGAGTCCAAACTCCCGGCTCTCAAGCTCCCGGCGAGCCGAAAGGCTGGTCTGGTCCGGTCTGGCCTGGTCCGGTCTGGTCTGGTCGAAAGGCAGCTCTCGCTCAAAGGTACTTGAAGCCAACCAAGAGCGAGACTGCGTAACCAGACTGCGTGACCAGACTGCGTGACCACCGCCGTGACCCCCCCGCATTTATAGTAGGAGGGTGGAGCTATTAAAACCACACCCACCTTAGCCCTGGTGGCTCCTCCCCCACGGAGGGAGGGGTGAGTCCGGGCAAGAGGAAGTTCAGAGTTTCTGGTTAAAGGGCGTCCTACTTCCGTGTGGTTCAATCAGCCCATAAAGACTAACTCCGTTCATATGCCTAATCTAATTTGCACCTTGGAAATTCTCCCTTGATCCTCTCAACATTCTATTTAATCCCATCTCTGCTGTAGAAGAAATAAATCTGAAAGCCAAAGTGAGGCCTCTTCTTTTTCTCACCCAGGAATGTGTAACTCTGGAGCCTACCAGTTTTACCCTCTCTCTACAGTTTGCAATCTCAGCACTGTGCAGTTCTGCCCTTTCTCTCCATACTTAGGACCCCTCACCCTCCTGCCACAGGACTGTTGTACAGACAGCTTCCTTCCATGGCAGCACCTATGCGCCATACACATTGTTTACTTCCTTGTTTACTGGCATTCTTACTTCAGATCCCAGCCTAATTGTTGCTTTCTTTGAGCATTCTTTGAGCTCTAAAATTCTCTACCACAATTTATTTTTGGCAGATTACTTATTAGGCAAATTAATATTCATAATGATTGCTAAAAATTTATCCAAATTATTTTATTTTTAAAATTTATTTTTCAATTATAGTTGACATCACCCACAGTTTTAAAAATTCAAACATTTATTGCATGCTACCAATCTATAAAACAGTGAGTCCTACGAAGCAAAAACTATACAGAATCACAGTTGATTCTTGTCGATCTCATTGGGAAGAGCAGCTGTTAAGCAAAGAAGCATAAATAAAGACTGAATAGTATTCAAGTGATTTGGCTTCCAAATGACTAATGAAATTACTGAAATTGTTACAATAGGGTTATAAGCTCAAGTGTAAAATTGCATTTAGTTGAAGGGTGAAGAGGACACCAAGATATAATTTCTTCAAATCTCCTATTCTAGAGGACTCAACCCATCGGGATTCTGTTTTTCCCCAGAGTATTATTATATTCTAACCCATACTGCAGGCAGTGGAATTTACCCACCCAACAGTGAGCCTCCTACAATTAAAATAGATTAGCCCTAGAGAAGACATATTTTCTGAAGGAATATATTGGTAGAAACGTGAACATGAAAAGTCCTTTGGTGGGAGCTCAAATGAAAATGAGATAAATATTAAAAGAGACTGAAGAACCCTGTCTGGTGTGGCTCAGTGGACTGAGCACTGGCCTGCAGACCGAAAGGTTGCTGATTGGATTCCTGGTCAGGGCACGTGCCTGGGTTGTGGGCATGGTACCCAGTTGGAGGTGTGAGAGAGGCTACTGATCGATACTTCTTTCGCACATCAGTGTTTCTCTCCCTCTCTTTCTCCCTTCCTCCCCCTCCCTCTAAAAATCAATAAATAAAATCTTTAAAAAGTGTTTCAATGGAGTTAAAAGCTCAGGGGTAAGATTGGGTTTGGTCAAAGTGTGAAGAGGACACCAAGATGTAATTTCTTCAATCTCCTATTCAGAAGATCCAATCAACATAGAACAATTGCCTCTTTAATTAAATTCCATCAAGATTCTGTTTTTCCCGAGTATTTCTGTATTCTAATCCTTACTACATAGAGAAACCAGATTTAGAGGACTTCCAGCCAAGATGGAGACATGGGTAGACACATTGTGCCTCCTCACATAACCAAAAGAAGGACAGCAAATTTAAAAACAAAAAACAACCAGAACTGACAGAAAATCAAACTGTATAGAGGTCCGACAACCAAGGAGTTAAAGAAGAAACATTCATCCAGACCGGTAGGAGGGGTAGAGATGGGCAGCCAGGGGGACAGGACGCGTGGCAAGGCAGTGGCTGGAGGATGAGGGTGGGCAAGGCGACGGTGGCTGGCGGAGCCGGTGGTCTCACATTCGTGTGCACATAAGCCAGGAGGAACAACTGGGGAGCAAGACAGACCTTGCAACCCAGGGTTTCAGGGTGGGGAAATAAAGCCTCAAACCTCTGACTGAAAACACCTGTGGGGTTTGAGGCAGCAGGAGAAACTCCCAGCCTCACAGAAGAGTTTGTTGGAGAGACCCACAGGGTCCTAGAACATACACAAACCCACCCACCTGGGAATCAGCACCAGAAGGGCCCAATTTCATTGTGGGTGGTGGGGGAAGTGATTGAAAACCGGCAGAGAGCAGAGCAAGTGGCATTGTTTCCTCTTGGACCCCTATCCCACATACACTGTCACAACGCAGCAACATGGTTTCCCCACCCTTGTGAACACCTAAGGCTCTGCCCCTTATAAAAAACAGGTGCACCAAGAGAAAAAAAAATGGCCCAAATGAAAGAACAGATCAAAGCTCTGGAAAAAATACAACTAAGCAATGAAGTAATAGCCAACCTATCAGATGCACAGTTCAAAACACTGGCAATCAGGATGCTCACAGAACTGATTGAGCTCGGTCACAAAATGAAGGAACAAATGAAGGCTACACAAAGTGAAATAAAGCAAAATATATGGGGAACCAACAGTGACAGAAAGGAAACTTGGACACAAATCAACAGTTTGGAGCAGAAGGAAGAAAGAAACATTCAACCAGAACACAATGAAGAAACAAGAATTCAGAAAAATGAGGAGAGGCTTAGGAACCTCCACGACATCTTTAAATGTTCCAATATCTGAATCATAGGGGTGCCAGAAGGAGGAGAGGAAGACCAAGAAATTGAAAACTTATTTGAACAAATAATGAAGGAGAACTTTCCCAATCTGGCAAAGGAAATAGACTTTTAGGAAGTCCAGGTAGCTCAGAGAGTCCCAAAGAAGTTGAATCCAAGGAGGAACACACCAAGGCACACCATAATTACATTACCCAAGATTAAAGCTAAGGAGAGAATCTTAAAATGAGAGAGTTATCTACAAAGGAGTTACAATAAGACTGTCGGCTGATTTTTCAAAAGAAACCTTGCAGACAAAAAGGGGCTGGAAAAAAGTATTCAAAGTCATGAAAGGCAAGGGCCTACATCCAAGATTACTCTATCCAGCAAAATTATCATTTAGAATGGAAGGGCAGATAAAGTGCTTCCCAGACAAGGTCAAGTTAAAGGAGTTCATCATCACCCAGGCCTTATTATATGAAATGTTAAAGGGACTTATCTAAGAAAAAGAAGATCAAAAATAGGAACAGTAAAATGGCAACAAACTCATAGTTATTAACAACTGAACCTAAAAACAAAAACAAACTAAGCAAACAATTAGAACAGGAACAGAATCACAGAAATGGAGATCACATGGAGGATTATCAGCAGGGGAGTTGGAAGGGGAGAGAGGGGGAAAAGGTACAGAGAATAAGTAGCATAAATGGTAGGTAGAAAGTAGACAAGGGGAGGTTAAAAATAGTTTAGGAAATGGAGAAGCCAAAGAACTTATATGTATGACCCATGGACATGAACTGAAAGGGGAGGGATGTGGGTAAGAGGGGGTATGCAGGGCAAAGGGGAATAAAGGGGGAGGGGGGAATGGGATAACTGTAATAGCATAATCAATAAAATATATTTTAAAAAGGAGAGAGAAACCAGAATTACCAGCTCAACAGTGAGATGATCACAAGTAAGATAAATTAGCCCTCGAGAAGACACGTATTTTCCGAAGAATGTTGGTAGAAAACTGAACGAGAAAGGTACTTTGGTGATGACTCAGGTGGAAATGAGGACTGTGTTATATGAGACTGAAGAAAAGGTGATTCTGTTATACAGTGAAAGAAAACAGCTGAATGGTGTACTACTGTTGTGTGGAAAGCAGAACTTGTAAGTGATGAACTTGCTGAGAGTGATCCTCTGTGGCTGGAGACTCCATCCTCTGGGCCCATCTTGTGGCTACTTTAAGAATTACTGTTAATATACTACATTTAACAGAAATTTAAACCTATGGCATACTTGGGCTATTTAAGTAACCATGGCAACTGAATTCTGGGCACATTGGAACACTGCAAAGGTGAACTGCCTGTGTGTTTCTGGTCTAAACATACCTCAGCTCCACCGCTGGATTTCGAATGTCACAATAGCCCTTTAAGTAGCTCCTAGGTAATATATTCCCAGAAATCCATCCCAATTTAGGTTTTTATCCCCATTCATCCCACTGAGTTTGTTTGTTTGTTTGTTTTAGAGAGGGAGAAAGAGAGGGAAAGAAACATCCATGTGCAAGAGAAACATCAATCTCCTATTCTAGAAGATTCAATCCATTGGGATTTTGTTTTTCCCCACAGGGTATTACTGTATTCTAACCCATACTGCAGATAAAGGAATTTATCAGTCCAACAGTGGGCCCATTACAATTAAGATAAATTAGCCTTAGAGAATACGTATTTGCTGAAGGAATATATTGGCAGAAAAGTGAACATGAAAGGTCCTTTGGTGAGAGCTCAGATGGAAATTGGATAAATATCAAATGAGATTGGAGAAAAGGTTATTTCTGTTATACAGTGACAGGAACATAGCTGAATTGTGTACTACCATTCCGTGAAAAGCAGAACTTATAAGTGATAAACTTGGATATTTAGCTGAGGAAAGTGATCATCTGTGGCTAAAGACTCCATATTCTCAGTTAATATACTATGTTTAACTGAAATTTGAACCAGTGGCCTTGGATTATTTAAGCAACTGTGGCAGCTGAATTTTGTACATATTTGAACTATGCAAAGAATGAACTCCTGGCCTTCTCAATGTAAAACCAGTCTTTCAAGTAGGTCCCGGGCAACTTAACCACAGAGGTCTTTCCCAGTTGAGCTTTTTTCCCATATATGTTGGTATCTAAACGTTAGTTTCAGCGATTCATTTTCTAATGAATCAGCAAAACTTCAAAATAACAGTGCTTTATGTTTCCAAAAAATGCAAAATGATTTTAGGCTTATTTTACTAAAAAGAAATTTCTCCAGTATAGGGTAGTTATTTTACAACTGTGATACGAATAAGCCAAAGTAAATTTCTGTGTTAACCTTTTTACAAGTTCTAAGTGAAGACCTTTAATTCTAGCACTCATCATTAACATAAATTTCACTAAAGTCTAACTGGATTCAAGAATTATGGCAAATGCAAGCTTTTCACCACATGTAGTCTGGTATTCTTGTATGCCTATATTCTTTCCTACCCCTTACAGAAAAGTGGGGTTTTGCAATTACTTTTAAAAAATGGAATATGAGTAAATATGTGTCACTTCCTGGTGCTTGCCTTCAAATCTCAGTGTGCTCCCTCTTTTTTTAGTTGCAGTGACCCATTGCTGTGACAACCCATGACTGAAGGAGCTACATTCCTGGGAGAATAATGGAGCAGTGCCCCACATTGCACTTTATGAGAATAAGTATTAGTTTGTCTTCCTAAGAAACTGAGATTACCACAGCAAGGCATGGCTACCCTGATCAGTGCAGTATACCTCCACAATGAAGGCTCAGCTGAGCATCTTTTCAAATTATGAGAAAAGACAAATAGTGCAGAGGTAAAGTAAAACTCTATTTACCAATGCTGTAAACCATACCCATACAGGATTCCAAATGGAGGCATGTTCTAAAAGGTCGACAGTTTCATGTAATGTTGAACATGAGTGTGTGACATTTGGAGGTTTTACATGAAAATGATTTCACCCTATCTTGTGTGGCTCAGTAGATTGAGTGCCAGCCTGGGAACAAAAGGGTCATGGGTTCCATTCCCAATCAGGGTACATGACTGGATTGCAGGCCAGGTGGACAGTAGGGGGTGCATGAGAGGCAACCACACATTGATGTTCCTCTACCATTGCGTGAAAAGCAGAACTTGTAAGTGATAAACTTGGATATTTCGCTGAGGAAAGTGATCATCGGTGGCTAAAGATTCCACATTCACAGTTAATATACTATGGTTAACTGAAATTTGAACCAGTGGACTTGGGTTATTTAGTCCCTCTCTTTCTCTTACCCTTCCCCTCTCTAAAAACAAATAAATAAAATCTTTAAAAGAAAGAAAATGATTTTATAATGTGTGAAACAAAAGCAAAACAATTAGAATTCCCAAAAAATTATACGAAAAATAATAAATAGTAAAAACAATGTGCTCCTTATCTAGACTTCTGACTTCGGTCAGTTAAATGTGTGGCACAGCCTTGTGACATCTCAGCTAACGCAGCACAAAGCTGAAAGGGCACCCTAGGGAAGCAGAGCCTGTTACACACGGAAGCCAGAGAACCCCTCTGCTGGAGGCACTTCACATCTGATAATCCTATTCACAGTGCCAATGGCAGTGACCAGGATGCATAGCCAGGATGGGGGCGGGGAGGGAGAGCCTATCTAAAATTTGCTTCAAATGTTAAGACTGATGATAACTCACCATATACCATAAGAGTATAAAACAGATTATTACTTACATGATGAGGTTTTGGGTGGACAGTAGGGTGGATCTCAGAGTATAAGAGCACAGGGAAAAGGGACTAGCTTGTGGTGTTTATGGTGGTTACTGGGTGCAGGTGGTAGGAGGGTGCTGGCACTACTGGGGGCTTGCTTGCTTGGAATTTCCCACCTGCACCAAAGGATGGAGCACCTGGGCTTTCTCTTCAGCTTTCCCAGGTGTGAGTTAAGGGGAGCAGAGAAGCATGAGTCCCAATAGCTTTCAACAGTCAAACGTTAAAACTGGAATCAGCCCTGACTGGTGTAGCTCAGTGGATTGAGCGTGGGCTATGAACCAAAAGGTCATCGGTTCGATTCCCAGCCAGGGCCCATTCCTGGGTTGCAGGCCAGGTCCCCATTGGGGCCCATGTGAGAAGCAACCACACATTGATGTTTCTCTCCCTCTTTCTCCATCCCTTCTCCTCTCTCTAAAATAAATAAATAAAATCTTTAAAAAATAAACCAACAAAAACTGGAATCAGAATCTTTATTATAACTATCGCTTCCAAAACAGGGGAAGAAAATAACCACACACAAAATTGTCCTCCAAGTTTTTCATCATTTGTCTCTGATGATACTGATTATAAGAGATTTTGAAGAAGGTATACTAGAGAAATAAGGCATAAGTTTTTCAGTAAATGTATCAGTGTATCTACACAAATATGACCTGTTAACCATATTATAAAGTGAAACCTCTCCCAACTCATAGTCCAGAAAAACCCCAATTACTTGAATAGAGCCCCATGGACCACATGAACTAATCCAGAGGGGATATTGCCAGCATCCATTGCGTGGGGTTGGTGACATAAGAGTATTTCTGGGAAAAGATTCTTTACACACACCTAAGAAGCACTTACCTGTGCCTCTTATGTCTACCTGCCAAAAATGCCTGCCAGCATCAAATCCCTCAGAACTGAGGACTGCTGGGTAAGAAGCAATTGCCTGGGGATCATGAAGACCACTTGGTGCCTTATATGTCACACTTTTTCTGTCTCTTGAGATAGTGAGACTTGGATGGGCAGTTTCAGGATCCAGTGTCAAATCTACCTGAAATGTGCTGATCATTTTATGCAGGCCAAAATAATGTGGAGGGAGGATGCAAATGTCCTTTTTTAATTCATATGAAAAGACTGCTGGGGCTGCTAAATTTTCATACCTCTTATGAATACTTTCAATATCTGTGAGTAAATCCAGGTCTGTCTGGAAATACTTCTCTTCCATTTCACTTAACATATTATTTAGCATGAACATATGATTTGAGATTTGTCTTCTATTTTCGGTTAGTTTTTCTTCAACATCCTTCTCTTCCATAAGTAGAATGGAATTAATTTGATCTTGCTTTAACTCCAAGGAACACTTAAGTTCTTTATATTCATAGTGTAATTTCCTCTTCCAATATTCCATCTTCCTCATCACTTGCACAGTTTTTGCAGCTTGATATTCATATCTCATTTTTGCATCTTCACTCGCCACACTCAGGTGCATAATATACCTTTTGAGCTTCCTTCTGTTACTAGCTGCAGCTTCCTTAATGGGTATCAGGGGCTGATCCTTGTAGTCCGACGATACCCTGCACTGGGAACACAACAGCTCCAGATCCTTCTCACAGAACAGGGACACTACCTCATGGTGCTTCACACACAGGGGTTTTTCTTCCTGTAGTTCCCTCTCCTTCCCTGTAGTGGGAATCTGCTTAACAATATTAGTTATGTGACATAATTGAGTGTTCTTCTTGAAGTTCCTGTCAGGGCAGTGGTGGAGGCACACAGGACAGGGAAAGATGTCCTGGAGATCTTCCCAGCGCTGGTGGATGCAGGAGTGACAGAAGTTGTGTCCACACTCAGTGGTCACCGGATCTCTCAGGTAATCCAGGCAGAGGGGACAGCTGGCCTCTGCTTGGAGCTCGGCCAGGGAGGCTACAAAGTCCATTGTGCAGTGTGGGTTTCTGTCTGAAGAGACTCTCAGCAGTCAGTATGATCCTCCAGGACCTAGGACCAAGGACTGCTGTCTGCTCAGTTCTTGCTCTCTGTGGAAGGCACCAGGAGCTTCTAGCTCCTGAGAGTTCAAGCCACCAACAGATATTCAATCTTCTTGTCACCCTCTACTATATATAGACACATTTTCCCAAGTGACATGGAGTAATCGTAGTCAAAAACTCAGGACAATCGAAGTCATATGTGGTTTCTGTGGACAAAACAAGATTGCATTTAAAAGTTTAATCAGCATCAATCCTTCCATTTCTGGAGGAAGAACGTGTCAGGTAAACAAAATCAGCTGTTATGACAATATTTAAGGATGAATTAGCAATAAAGACTATGATCTGTTTGCAACTCTAAATGAATTAGTCAATGTAAGCAAATTTATCATTGGTCTCAACCATCACAAAAAGAGTGATACTGGCCAGGTATCTATCCCAGTTGGTTGGAGCACTGGCCCAAAGCCAAGGTCATGGGTTTGATTCCTGGTCCAGGCACATGCAAGAATAAACCAATAAATGCATGACTAAGTGGAAAAACAAGTCCACCTCTCTTTTTTTTCTCTCTCTCTCTCTCCTCTTGTCTCGCTCCAAAATTCAGTTCAATCAATAAAGGAAGTATATTTAAAAAGTGACAAACATATCATAGAATTGCTGAAGTAAGTACCTAACACTATTTGTTAAAAATTTTTGTCAGAAAATTAACCTAAATTTCATTAAGCACAGGTCCAACTACCTATTTACAGGAAATAAAAGGGATGGAGAAATATGTGAAGGACTACCTGGTCAATTTTATGTGAAACTTGATTGGACCACTGGATGTCCCAGATCACTGGTGAAATGCTAGTTCTGGGTGTGGCTGTGAGGACATTTCAGGGAGTGATTAGTATAGGGAACCTATCCGTGTGGAATGCAGAATGTAGCTCAGCTCTGTTCTGAAAACAGACAGATGCGATTTCGGCAGGCAGGAAGCAAAGCCATGGATCGGTCTCCTGTGGGGAACCAGTCCTGAATTGTACCTAGGCCACTTTGAGACTTCCTCTTGCTAAAAACTCCCTCACCCTGAACAGAGGCAACAAATGTTTACTGCATATCTTTAAAGTAACTTCCTAAAATCTATGCTAAACCTCTCAAGTTTGGGTGTAACCAGTTCAACCACTTTTCCCTTTACATTTGCAAATGACCTTTATCTTTGAAGGGATTAGCAACATTCTTTCCTTTGTCATGGTAACCACCTAAAGTGAACCTGTGCATAGTAAATGAGGACCATCCTTGATGTAATCTACCTAGAATATCAATAAAAGCCTGTCAAGGCAGGGGTCGTGGCCCTCTCTCATCCTCTCTTCCTCTGAGAGAGCAGCCAGGCCAGCGTGAGCGCTCGCTCTCGCTCACTCTCCCTCTCTTTCCCACTTAGAGTCGACACACCATCCCTTTTTCTCCACCGGATTTCTTTAGTCCGTGTGAATTTGTTCATTGTTCGTCACTTGTCCAGAGACATAGGACAAGCATCCACAACATATGGACCTGAAGGACGGGTCCGCATCAGATTAGTATTTGAATCAGTGGATAGGTAAAGCAGATAGCTCTCCCCCAATGTTGGTAAACATCATTCAATCCATTGGTCCATTGGGGGTTTGAAGAGAAGAAAAACTGGGGGAACATTGAATTCACTCTCAGCTGGACAGAATAAGCCACCACATCCACATCATATCCTGGATGTTCCTGGTTCTCAGCACTTCAGACACAGAACGGAATCTGTACCATGTGTTCTAAAACTCTTCAGCCTTCCAGCGACGCTACCATCTTTACTAAGTCTCCTGCTTGCAGACAGCAGATCATGGGACTTTCTTGCCTCCATAACTTTGTCAGCCAGTACTTTTTAATAAATCTTTTTTTAGATACATACTATTGGTTCTGTTTCCCTGATAAACCATCAGCAATACATTGAGTAGGTAATCAGTAAAATCCAGACTGTGACAAAGTCTACTAAAAATTTAGCCTCACTTCTTCAACACAAATATAAAGAGAAAATAAAAACCTCATAGAGGGTGAATATAGAAATTAAAGTAGACTTAAAAGCCATACTAAACCACTTTTTGTTTGTTTTGGTGCACTGTTCCTGGAAGTGCTGCAATACCAGGCCAATGCATGGAGTGGATGGAGCAAGCCCTTATTCTATCTCCTAATTCCAAAAATCCATTTAATATATTGTCCTCGGATAGAGGATGTATCAGATATTAAACTGATAAGGAAAGACACTACACTTGATCTTAGCCAAAAGGCTGAGAAGCAATAAAACCATTTTTATTTATAAATCTAATTTCATTAGATTTTGAAATACTTGATCAAAATTCAATTGGGCAATTGGATATCTGAGGATTTTAAAAAATAATAATAATTATGTTGCATTGAGATAATAAATGGCATTAGAAGTATGTGAATAAAACATCTGCTTTAGAAATATATACTAAAAAGTTAACAAGTGAAATCCTAGAGATTTCCTGTAAAAAAAAAAAAGGCAAAATGTTGATAGGACTATAGGTAGAATTTGCAAAAAGATTACAATCATAACATATGAGTTCTTCCTACATGAGATCATAATATTTTCTCTCCCATTCTGGATGCATTAAACATTCTATGATTTTAAAAATAATTAGGAAGATTTACCTTTTAATTCAGTTTGCCATTTAAATAGAGCAGTAATTTTCTGCTCTATTTTAGCCAAGATGGTTACTCTTACCCCGTTCTTTAGACATTTCCTTTCATCTCAAAACTCTCAGATTCATTCCATTTCTTTCCTTCCCCACAGTTGTTTTCAATTCGGTCTCCTTTCTCCTCCACTCTAAATTCATCATCTTTTGCCCTGTTCCCACTTCCTCTCCCCAACCAACCAATCTCCTAAATTGAGAAATACTGAGATTGACGGAAGACCAAGGCAGGCATTAAAGTTCCACCTGCTTGTATGTTAATTTGGTTGGATTTGAGGCCTGAACTCAGACTACCTGTGTCATTGGGGTTGGGTCTTTGATTGTGTTTTGTTTCAGGGACACGTGGAACAAAGAAAATAACACTCACCTTCCCTTTCAGTTTGGTGTCAACATACCCATAAATTTAGATAAACCTCTTGAAGCACCTGATTTTACACAATAATAATTAGACACTGAGATATTCTAGAAGATTCCAACAGGCAGCTTCAGACTAGGACCTCTGGGCTCTTTGCACATGAAGATATTAGTCACCCCTCAAATCAGGTTGGTATCACAGTATCTGTATTTTTAGCAAGCAGTTTGATGACTTACAGCAAGGCTCATTGAGGGACATGAACAATAATAAAAGCATGTGTCTTAACTTGACTCCATGTTAGGATTCCCTTGCAAGCTTCAGTCAAGGTCCTCTTAGAGCAGCCGCACACAAGACCCATGCTTTCCCAGTGCTCCTGCCTCCCACTCCCGTATGGTCTGGACTCCCAGCTTACCTGGAACCAGCTGCTTTGGGCGAGTCTGTAAAGTGGGTCTCCAGGAAAAGTCTTTGAAACCAGTCTCTAATGTAGTCTAGCACCAGTTATAATGTGACCATGGCATATATATACCACTAGGAGAGTGGAACTATTTAGAGCATTGCCCACCAAAATCTGGATGCTCCTCCCTTGCAGAGGGTGTGGGCAATGATGGGTGTTAGAGGGTGTTCAGAAGTGCTGGTAGATGGGCAGAGGATCTCCTATTATTACCTCATGCTAATAGGGATTAACCCGGTATTAATATGCACCATCTAATTTGCATGTCTGCAATCCTCCCTTGACCTTCTCAACACCCTTTAATCCCATCTTTGCTGAGAAAGAAACAGAAAATAAAAGTAAAATCTTTCTTTCCATCTTGGCCCTGCATAATGACTCCCGCCAAGACAGGAGAAGAGAAAAAAAGCCATTGACTGTCAAAGAGGTAATAACATGGAACACACCATCAACATTCACAAGTACATCCATGCAGTGAGTCTCAAGAAGCAGTCCACTCTGGCTCTCAAAGAGATCGAGATATATGTCATGAAGAGATGTGAACTCCAGACATACACGTTGACACCAGGCAAAACAAAGCTACCTGTACCAAAGGAATAAGGAATGTCCATAGCGTATTCTGGGGCGATGTCCAGAAAACGTAATGAGGATGAAGATTCTCCAAACAAGATCTATGCCTTGGTTACCTATGTACCTGTCATCACTTTCTAAAATCTACAAACAAGTAATATGGATAATTAACTGCTGACTGTCAAATAAAGTTATAAAACTGCAACAACAACAAAAAAGGTAAAATCATTACAAAAAAAGCAGTACTGTTTCTTTAAAGAAAAATCTGGCAAATATAATTGATCTCATTTGGCTTCACACTGAAGAAGCAGAGAATTCTTATAGCAATACATGAAATATATCTACGTATGTGGGTGTGAAAACCCCTCTAGACATACTTTTTTTAAACAGCAAATTGTAGGGAGCATGTGAGATCTCGCTTCCCAGGGATCGCCACCATTTTTGGCTCAAACAAACAGAAATTTTTTTTAAAAAAAAGCAAAGTATAGGACACAGAACATAGTTGGCCCCTATCACATTATTAACCAAGCAACATAAGATGTTGCTGACTGGTCTCAGACTGTACATCCTCAGGCTGTTTAACAGATTAGTTTCTCTCTCTCAGCCCTTTCAAATGAGGGTGAGTCCTCAGTTTCTTCTCATGGCTCTGTTCTTTGTTGACATCTATGGTTCTTCATCCCAAGCCTCCCGGCACACCAGGCTCTACCTGATAGTTACACCCTCCATTACACTGCATGGTATTCAAGGGAGTAGCATGGGGGTGAGAATAGATTCAGGCTTTCCCTAGGGGCTTAATAACAAAGCCTCTCCCTTGGAATAGGCTGAGACTCTGGTATGTTCTACCCATTGCTCCTGGTGACTTTATTCACACAGAAACTGAAAAAACCCATCTGCAACTCTAACCCTGGTGTCCTTCCTGATCTCATCAACCCCAGGGACCATCTCATTTAATTATTCATCTAGCAGACCTTTTATAAATTTTGATTAGATGTGAGCCACTATGTTAGAAGCCTAGATGCCATCAGGAGATCCCGCCAGGAGAGAACTGGCAGGCCAGACAACAGAGAGAGATAATGTGCTTTGAAACTTCCTCCACGTGGATGTCTGTCTAATCAATGAATAGGATGTAGGATCATATTCTTTTAATCAGCAACATTATAACGTGGATACTAGCAATTTCCCAATGAATGTCTAATAGACTTCTGTTGTTAATTTTTTAAAAAGAGGAACTATATTAAAAATTTGGTTAACAGACCACATATTGTAGTAGGGTACATTGAAAACCAAATTGCTTTTTGATTCCAGACCATCAGAATCCAGGCTACTTCTCAGCCTTACAATTTTTATGTTTCTTCTGTAAATTTCAGGAATGTAGTATATACAAATATACAAACAAAGACACTATTTTGGGGGTAACATTAAGTTCACTCTCTGCTGGACTGAATAAGCCAGCACGTCCACCTCCTATCTTGGGTGCTCTCACGGAACAAGGAAAATTACACTCTCCTTCCCTTTCAGTTTGGTGTCAGCATACACATAAATTTAAATAACAGTTTTGGAACATCTGTTTCAAAATAATAATTTAACACTAGACACAGGAGACACTCGGAAAAAGAGTCCACACAAGGCTCCTAACACCTCTGCACACTTGGTGACTCACAAATTGTAGTCACCCCTTAGGTCAGGTTGGGATCACAGTATCTCTGCATTTTTAGCAAGTATTTAGAAGACTTAGGACAGGCTCACATAGGAAGCCTAACAATAATAAAGGCATGCATCCTAATATCACCTGAATCCAAGTTAGGATTGGCTTGCCTGTCCCAGTCCATGCCCTGCTAGAGCAGCCACACAGGAAACCAAGGCTCTGCACCTCAGGCACCCACCTCCTCCAGTCTCCCAGCTCACCTGGTGCCAGCTGCTATGTGCCAGTCTGTGGGGCAGAACTCCAGGGAGGGTCTCCCAAGCCAGGCTCCTACCAGTTGTGTGGTTAGTATGGTACCTCTGGTGTGTATATATACACCACCAGGAGGGTGGAGCTATTAGGACCTTGCCCACCAAAGACGAGTGGCTCTTCCCCTGAGGAGGGAAATATGGGTCAGGGGTGGGGTTAGAGGATGTTCAGAAGGGCTGGTTGATGGGGAGGGGATCTCCGGTAATTCAATCAGCTTGGCGGGCAACTGAGGCTGAAATGCATGATCCAATTTGTACTTTTGACATCCGGCCTTACTCCTATCTCCATCCTTTAATCCCATCTTTTCTGATGAAGAAACTGGAATCCTTTTCTTGACCTGGAATGTAACTCTGAGCCCACCAGTTTCCCCTTCCGTAATCTCAGCACTGCGACAGTCCTGCCCTCTCTCCACACTCAGGACACAGCATCCTGCTGCCACAAGCCCTCTGCACGGGCAGGCTTTGTCCATGGTAGCTCCTATGCCCCAAACACTTTGCTTACTCCCTTGTTTACCGGCATTCTTTCTTCAAACCCCAGCCCAATTGTTACTTTCTTTGAGAAGCATTCTTCGAGCTATAAAACTCTATATCACAATTTATTTTGGGCAGACTGCTTATTAGGATAATGCTATTCATATTGATATACCAAAATTTATCCAGTTTTTTCCTTTATTTTTTTAATTTTATATTTAAAAAAATTTTAATCCTCACCCGAGCATTTTTTTTTTTTTAATTATCACTGATTTTAGAGCGTCAGAAAAGAAGGGAGGATGGGATAGACAGAGAGAGAGAGAGAAACACGGAGGTGAGAAATAGATCACCTGCTGCCAGCATGGGTCTGACCAGTGATCAAACCCCAGCCTAGGTGTGTACCCTGACTGAGGATCAAACCCAAAACCTTTTCATGTATGGGACCATGTTCCAACCGACTAAACCACCTGGCCAGAGCTCTTTTCTTTTCTTTTTTCTTTTCTTTTCTTAAATTACATTTTCCATTATGGTTGAAACTATTTGCATTCATTAAATTCATTCATTATATTACCAATCTATAAAACAGTGAGTCCTACAAAGCAAAAAACGAGTACAGAATCACAGTTGAGTCTTATCAATTGTCTTGCCAAGAACAGAGTTGTTAAGCAAAGAGACAAAAATAAAGGCTGAATAATACCCTGGCTGCCTAGCTGTTTATTAGAGCATCATCCAGATAAGACAAGGTTGCAGGTTCCATTCCTAGTCAGGGCACATACAAGAATCAACCAATGAATGCATAAATAAGTGGAACAACATATTAATGTTTCTCTCTTCCTAAAATCAATCAATAAAATGTTTTTTAAAAAACAACTGAATAGGCCTTGACCAAGTAGTTCAGTTGGTTAGTGCGTCATCCCAATATGCAAAGGTCGTGGGTTTGATCCCCCATCAGGGCACATAAAAGAATCAACTAATGATTGCATAAATAAATGGAACAACAAATTAATGTGTCTCTCTCTTCCTTCCTCCCTCCCTCCTTTCCTTTGTCTCTAAAATAAATAAACTAACAATTTTTTAAAGAATTAAAAAAAAACTGAATGGTATTCAACTGACTTTGCTCCCAGATGACTAATACAATTTTTAAAAAGTGTTTCAATGGAGTTAAAGCTCAGGGGTAAGATTGTGTGTGGTTAAGTGTGAAGAGAACACCAAGGTGTAATTTCTTCAATCTCCTATTGAGAAGATCCAATCAACATAGAACAATTGCCTCTTTATCTCAATCCCATCAAGACTGTTTTTCCCCAGAGTATTTCTGTATTCTAACCCTTACTACATAGAGAAACCAGATTTACCAGTTCAACAGTGAGACCATCACAAGTGAGATAAATTAGCCCTCGAGAAGACACGTATTTTCTGAAGAATGTTGGTAGAAAACTGAACGAGAAAGGTACTTTGGTGATGACTCAGGTGGAAATGAGGACTGTGTTATATGAGACTGAAGAAAAGGTGATTCTGTTATACAGTGAAAGAAAACAGCTGAATGGTGTACTACTGTTGTGTGGAAAGCAGAACTTGTGATGAACTTGCTGAGGAAAGTGATCCTCTGTGGCTGGAGACTCCATTCTCTGGGCCCATCTTGTGGCTACTTTAAGAATTAGTTAATATACTATATGTAACAGAAATTTAAACCTATGGCATACTTGGGCTATTTAAGTAACCATGGCAACTGAATTTTTTATATATTGGATCATTGCAAGTGTGAACTTCCTGCGTGAGTTCTGATCTAAACATATCTCAGCTCCACTGCTGGCTTTCAATGTCACAACAGCCCTTTAAGTAGCTCTTAGGTAATATATTCACAGAAATCCATCCCAATTTAGGTTTTTATCCCTCTTTGTCCCATTGAGTTTGTCTGTTTGTTTACATATTTATTTATTTATTTTATTTTAGAGAGGGGGAAGAGAGAAAGAGAGGGAAATAAACATTCATGCACAAGAGAAACATCAATTGCTTGCCTCTTGCCCAACCCCATCTGGGGATCTGGCCAACAACCCAGGCCTTTGTCCTGATTGGGAATCAAAATAGCAACCTTTCTCACTGCAAGCCAGTGCTCAGTCCACTGAGCCCCATCAGCCAGGATTCATCTCATTGTATTTAGACATTAGTTTCAGTGATTCATTTTCTAATAAATTATCGAAATTTCAAAATAATACTGGTTTATTATTCTAACAAATAATGTTGTAAGGCTACTTTACTTAAAGGGAGTATCTTCTTTATTGTGGAACCGCTGTAGGATTATATATTGTAAATGTCTGTTAAATCTATTTACAAGTTATAGCTGAAGACTTTTAAATCTAGCACTCATCATTAATTGAAATTTCACTATCCAATTGGATTCAGGAATTATGGCCAACAGTAACTTTTCACCTCACAATACATGCATTCTTCCACACCACTTGCAGACAATTAGAAGCTTGCAATTAATTTTAGAAAATGGAGAAAAAAATGTGTCTCTTCCTGTTGTTGGCCTTCAAGGCTCAGCGTGCAATTTAATCCTCTCTCTTTCTCTAGTTGTAGTGAGCCACTGCTGTAACAACCCATGACAGAGGGAGTTAGATTCCTGAGTGGGTAATGCAGCAGTACCCCACACTGCACCTCACAAGAATGAGTACTTGTTTTATTCTTGCTAAGCAACTGAGATTACCACAGCATGGCAATGGCTACTGTGATCAGTGCAGGGGTCCCTTGTACCTCAAGGAAAGCTGTGCTAAGCATCTTTTCAATTATGAAGATAGACAAATAGTAGTGAGATATACAAAGTAAAACTTTATTTCTTAACACTATAAACAATACACATACAGGCTTCCAAACAGGGGCATGTTCTAAAAGGTCAACAGTTTCACATAATGTTAAACATGAGTATGTGACATTTGGAGATTATATATGAAAATGATTTTATAAAATATGAAACAAATCAAAATAACTAGAATTCCCCCCAATTATA
Organism: Macrotus californicus; assembly: GCA_007922815.1. Classification (NCBI taxonomy): domain Eukaryota; kingdom Metazoa; phylum Chordata; class Mammalia; order Chiroptera; family Phyllostomidae; genus Macrotus; species Macrotus californicus. The sequence continues at coordinate 4,298 of VMDR010005883.1, read as the reverse complement.
CAAAAAATAATAATAAGTAAATACAATGTGATCCTTATTGAGACTTCTTAGGTCAATTAAATGTGCAGCACAGCCTGGGGAGAGCTTAGCAAATGCAGCACAAAGCTTAAAGTGTACCCTTTCCTAGCAAAGCACAGCCTGTTACACACAAAGCCAGATGAGAGCCCCCGGCTGGAGGTGCTTCACATCTGGATAATCCTATTCACAATGCCAATGGTGGTGACCAGGTTGCACAGTCAGGGTGGAACCCATGCAAAATTCACTTCAAATGTTAAGACTGATGATGACTCACCACCACCAGCAGAGTGTATTAAAAGGTTTATTACTCACATTATGAAGTTTTGGGGGGAAGTAGGGTGGATCTCAGAGTATAAGAGCACAGGGGAAAGGGACTAGCTTGTAGTGTTTATGACAGTTACTGGGTGCTGGTGGTAGGAGGGTGCTGGCACTACTGGGGGTTTGCTTGCTTGGAATTTCCCACCTGCACCAAAGGATGGAGCACCTGGGCTTTCTCTTCAGCTTTCCCAGGTGTGCGTTAAGGGAAGCAGAGAAGCATGAGTCCCAAAAGCTTTCAACAGTCAAACATCAAAACTGGAATCAGAACCTTCATTATAACTATCACTTCTAAAACAAGAGAAGAAAGTAACCACATACAAAATTGTCTTCCAAGTTTTTCATCATTTGTCTCTGATGATACTGATTGTAAGAGATTTTGAAGAAGGTGCACTAGAGAAATAAGGCATAAGTTTTTCAGTAAACGTATCAGAGAATTTATACAAATATGACCTGTTATTCATATTATAAAATGAAATCTCTCCCAACTCATAGTCCAGAAAAATGCCAACTTGCATGACATGTCCTCTACGGCATGTTCCGCATATACTAGCGCAAAGCTCAATGTGCCAGCACCTATTGTTTGGTGACAGTGATATAAAAGCATTTCTAGGGGAAGATTCTTTACATATACCTAAAGACCATTCACCTGTGCCTCCTACGTCTACCTGCCAAAAATGCCTGCCAGCATCAAATCCCTCAGAACTGAGGACTGCTGGGTAAGAAGCAATTGCCTGGGGATCATGAAGACCATTTGGTGCCTTATATGTCACACTTTTTCTGTCTCTTGAGATAGTGAGACTTGGATGGGCAGTTTCAGGATCCAGTGTCAAATCTACCTGAAATGTGCTGATCATTTTATGCAGGCCAAAATAATGTGGAGGGAGGATGCAAATGTCCTTCTTTAATTCATATGAAAAGACTGCTGGGGCTGTTAAATTTTCATACCTCTTATGGATACTTTCAATATCTGTGAGTAAATCCAGGTCTGTCTGGAAATACTTCTCTGCTATTTCACTTAACATATTATTTAGCATGACCATATGGTTTGAAATTTGCCCTCTATTTTCAATTATTTTTTCTTTAACATCTTTCTCTTCCACAAGTAGACTGGCATTGATTTCATCTTGCTCTATTTTCAAGGAACTCTTAAATTCTTTACACTCATAGAGTACTTCTCTCCTGCAACTCTCCATCTTTTTCTGCACTTCAAAAATATTTGCCACTTGGTTTTCAAATCCTGTTTCAGCATCTTCAACCTCCACTGTCAGGGCCTCAAAATAATTTTTGAGCCTCTTTCTGTAAGCAGCTGCAGCTTCCTCAATGGGTATCAGGGGCTGATCCTTGTAGTCTGATGAGACACTGCATTGGGGACACAACATCTCTAGGTTCTTTTCACAGAACAGGGTCAGAACCTCATGGTGCTTCACACACCGAGGTTTTTCTTCCTGTAGTTCCCTCTCCCTCCCTGTAGTGGGAATCTGCTTAACAATATCAGTTATGTGACATAATTGAGTGTTCCTCTTGAAGTTATTGTCAGGGCAGTGGTGGAGGCACACAGGACAGGGAAAGATGTCCTGGAGATCTTCCCAGCGCTGGTGGATGCAGGAACGACAGAAGTTGTGTCCACATGCAGTGGTCACCGGGTCTTTCAGGTAATCCAGGCAGAGGGGACAGCTGGCCTCTGCTTGGAGCTCGACGAGAGAAGCTGCAAAATCCATTGTGCAGTGCGGGTTTCTGTCTGAAGAGACTCTCAGCAGTCAGTATAATCCTCCAGGAGCTAGAAATAGTGAGAAGCTGATGTTTCCACAGTCGTCGCTAACTGTGGAAGGCAGCAGGAGCTTCTAAGAAGAGTTCAAGCCACCAGCAGATATTCAATCTTCTTGTCACCCTTTCCTTATTTAATGCCTTTCCTCCAATTGTAGATCATCTGTGGTCTCCTCGTAGTCAAAAACCCAGCACAATCCAAGTCATATGTGGTTTCTGAGGACAAAAAATACTGTCATTTAAAGGACAGTTCAATCAGCATTAATCCTTCCATACCTGTTTGAAAAGTACCTCAGAGTCCTAGCTGGGTAGCTCAGTTGGTTACAGCATCATCCAGGTACACCAAAGTTGTAGGTTTGATCCCTGGTCAGGGCACATACAAGAATCAACCAATAAATATATGAATAAGTGAAACAACAAGTTCATGTCTTTCTTCTCACTCTTCCTCTCTCTTAAGATCAATAAAAAAATTAAAATATTAAAACAAAAAGTACCTCAGGTAGATCAAAACAAGATCATGACCATATTTAAGGAGGAAGAGTTAGCAGTGAAGACTATCATCTAATTTGCAATGCTAAAAGAATTAATCCATCCAGGCAAATTTATCGTTGGCCTCAACAATCACAAAAAGAGTGACAGATATCAGAACTGTTGAAGGGAGAAAATAACACTATTATAAAGATGTTCTGCTACAAAAATGAACCTAAATCTCACCAAACAGAGGCCTATCCACCTATTTACAGGAAATATAAGGGATGGAGAAACATGTGCAGGACAACCTGGTTGATTTTATGTGTCAACTTGATTGGGCCACTGAAAGTCCCAGATAGCTGGTGAAACACTAGTTCTGGGTGTGGCTGTGAGAGGATTTCTGGGAGAGACTATTATTTAAATTGGTGGATGAGCAAAGCAGAAGGCCCTCCTCAATGTACTGGGCATTATCCAATCCACTAAGGGCTAGAAAGGAACAAAATTGGGGATAACATTAAATTCACTCTCCGCTAGACTGAATAAGCTAGCACATCCACCACTATCCTGGGTGCTCCTGGTTCTCAGCCCTTCAGATCCACACAGGAATCTGTACCATTTATTCCCTTCAGACCCAGACTGGAATCTGTACCATTTATTCTCACACTGTCAGGCTTTCCAACTACACCACCGTCTTTCCTGTCTCCTGCTTGCAGACTGAAGATGATGTGACTTCTTTGCTTCCATAATCTTGTGAGTCAGTACTTGTAAATAAATCTCTTTCTAGAGACATACTTATTGGTTCTTTTCTCTGGTAAACCTTTAATGTCACATGGAGCAAGTAATCACTAAAATACAGACTGTGATAAACTCTACTGAAAATTCAACCATACTTCCTGACACAAATATAAAAAGAAAATTTAAAAAACCCATGGAGAAAGAATACAGGAATTAAAATAGATATAAAGCACATACTAACCAATTACAATGTATAAACTTAATTATATTCCGTCTTGAAATACTTGATCAAATTTTAATATGGAAGTTGGATATCTGTGGAATAAAAAATTAATGATAATTATGTTAGATTGAATTACTGAATGGTATGAGAAGTTTGTCAATTCTTCAAGAAACTAAAAAAAAAGTTTACAAGTGAACTCCTATGATGTCTTTGGATTTGTTTCACAAAAATAGCAAGAACTTGGTAGGACTACAGGTAAGGAATGGCAAAATTTTATAATTATAGCCCCTGGGTACTTCATACTTGGGTTCATTATAATATTCTCTCTCCTATTATGGGTTCCTAAAATGTTCTTTGATTTAAAAAAGGGGCACATTTGTTTTGTTATATTGCCCTGAGTGGTATGGCTCAGTGGGTTGGGCATTTCCTGCAAACCAAAAGGTTGCTGGTTTGATTCTGGTCAGGACACATTCCTCAGTTTTGGGCAAGGTTCCCAGTAAGGGGACGTGTAGGAGGCAAGCACACATTGATGTTTCCCTCTCTCTCTCCTTCCCTCCCGTCTATCTAAACACAAATAAATAAAATCTTTTTAAATAAAAGCTTCCCCCCACCAAAGATTTAGTTTTTGAATTCTATTTCAGTGATTCTCTACTCTGTTCTAGCCAAGCAGTTCTCTTGCTCTCTTCTTTAAGCCTCATCTTCTTCCCCCTTCATCTAAATGCTCTCAGATCCATTCCATCTCTTTTCTTCCTCACAGTTGTTTCAAACC